>CABHPP010144216.1:5599-37950 GCA_902168425.1 Peromyscus attwateri | reverse complement strand
CTTTGAAGGTGGACACTCAGGAATACTCATTTGTTTTAAGACTACATTGATGTCACTCTGGTTTCAGTGGATCCCATTATTTTTGTAGCCAACTGAGGATCAGAGCTCTAAGCAGGCTGACGGTGGCAGGCAGTGCACATGGGGGTCCTTGACGTCACTCACAAGGGGGTCCTTGAAGTCATGTTCTGCTGGAGGCCCCTGTCTGGGTTGGTGATTCAGAAGTGCCGGTCTGAACACTACCACCCAGTTCTCACTCCATCGCTGTGTGCAGTTAGCTGCTGTCTGCTCTTGAGTTCCTGTCCTCTGCACAGGGCACATAGAAGGTCTTAAGAACAGGGTAGTACTCTCAAATTAAAATAAAGAAATCAGTTTGCAGCACTGATTTGACCAGTGCGAATTTCAAAGACCCCAAGGCAATTGGAGCCATGCCTTTGCACAGGCTGCAGATTGACCATCCTCAGTGATGTAGACTTTGCTTTAGTTTATATAGTGCAGAGGTGTGGGCCTTTTTATATACCAGAGAGCAAGAGCCACCCAATGCCAACAGAATGGGATCTTTATCACTCCCACTATCTAAAGTTCAGCCTGTTGTCTTTCCCGGTGAAGTGCAAGCCACGGAAAGAAGAAACCATTTAGAGTCACTTCCAAATCATGTCACTTAGCAAATCTGAAAAGCCACTGCAGTTCTTCCCAGCCAGCCTCGTGCCAGCATAGGGCACTGTCCACTGTGTGGGTGTGGACAGCAAGCTCAAGTGGAGGGTTAAGTGGTCTTTAAACCTTAACAGCACTGCGGATTACACATAACTGGACACTGAGCATGAGGATGGGAATGATGGGGGTTCTTTCCATCCCACAGGAAGACTCCGCTGTGGAGACCAAGGCTTGTGTAGCCTAAGCTGAGAATTCTACATAAAGCTGCAGGCCTCAGATTTCAGAGTTACTTTCATAGGGACACAGAGAGGCAGATGCCACACTGATGACTAACAGCTTGGCCATCAGGAGTGTGTCTGATCAGAACGGCTTCCCCGTGCTGAAATGATGCCTAAGCTGCTGAGGCAGCACATTCATCCAAAGACGGTGCCACCAGCCCTTGTTCTTGGCCCTGCTCCTCTCTTCTCTACCCGTGCAAGGTAAATATTCCATGCTTCAGAATGGTCTTCTGGGTCCTGAGTAAGTCACAAATCTCAGGCCCTCACATAAAGCCAGTTATTCACTCTGCTTGGGAGCTGTTGCTGGAGGTGGTGGCATAGAGGACTTCAGGAGTTTCTGTTACAGAAACGAGGTGGGACCTGAAATAGTCATTTTTGTAGACAAAGATTCTTAGGTGTAAAAGCTCCCAGACTGCTCAGTCTAAGGCATTTGCAAAGGACACCCCTACCCTGGCCATGGGCACTGCTGACAGCTGTATCCACCTTGTAGCACCAGCTCCCTGGTCTAATCTCAGGGTGAGCACCTTCTGTCTTATACTGTGTCCAGGCAGTGTGCATGTAGCTGGAGTCATTCCTACACTCACTGTGGATAGCACTGGGGTCGGACTCTATTGAGTGACAAGACAATGGTCCGGGATAGAGACGCTGTAGTAAAGAACTCCGGGGAAGTTAGCAGGAAGCACCGGGCATGGACCTTCAGTTGACTCACATTTTGCTTGGAGGACTAGAAGTGGTTTTTCTGGTCTGAGGATCCCTGACTTCCATCCTTTACAAGCCTCAAGGAACGCTAATCTTAGCTAGATATTCCTGTGGCTTCTACTAGCAAGGCTCACCCTAGAGTGTATGAAATTCTTGAAGAATAAATAAAAGTATTATCTTTAAAATATTTTTTTTTATTTCGTGAGCCACTCTAGCTTTGAGGATGTGCCCTAGCATCTGCAGATGAAGACTCAAACACATGGTCCCTAAAAGATGCTGTATACAGAATTGAGATACAATTGCCCCTTCAGTCTGTGCTTAGTAAACTCAGTGATGTCTGATCATTTCTATTACTATTTAAACTTAGAGAGAAATCCTGGAGTTGACCGCAGCTGCCAGACATACCCCAGAATTGAGGGAAAGTTCCAGAGTCCTCATCTGGCTTGGCCAGTGCTGTCCCTTGCCTCTGTTCTACCTGTACTTGCTGGCTCCCTCAGTGTCTCGGACTTTGCACATGCAGCCTTCCATCCTTGTCTTGTATGGGCACATGCGGCTTCTGCCTGACCTGTGCTCCTCACAGCACACACAGTCAGAGCTCAAATGAAGAACACAGGACATCGATTCCAGAAGTGTGCTGTGTTATGGCTAGCCCGGGTTTCAGATGGACAGAGGACAGCTGAGATGGCATCTCCACCACCCTGTGTCTGACTGGCTCTTTTAGGGGTGATAGCTGCTTAATGACTGGGCACAATGCATTTGTTTGTTTCGCACAAAAGAAGGAGATATGCTGTCACATCTGCCCTTGCCCCAAGTCCTAAGAAGAGCAGTCATTGTTGTGAACTAAGGAAGTGGAGCCAAGACGATTGAGGATCTTTTGGAAAGCAAACGTCTTCCTGCTTCACAAAGCACTCTGCAGGTGGACAGACTGGTCTGGGCAATCTCTGTTTATTGGGAGGTGAATGATATCTCAGATGATTACATTTTTTAAAAATAGATTAAAGACATTTTTGTCATTTTTAATGTCTTACTACTAGTACTTTATAAAAAGTATCTGAGATGATGTTGACAGACATTTTACAGTGAGAACACTTCCAGGGATATTTAATGGCTCACTTATTACTATGTAGGAATTCTCCAGGGCTGCCTGGATTTTTAATTCATGGTGCCATCTTTGAGCATTTTGGGCCTGCAAGGCAGTGTGAGAAACAAGGGTGAGATACAGGATACTAACATGCATTTTGCCAGTTGATCAGGAAGGTTTTAAAACCAGTTCAGGAATGAGGACAGCTCGGGTGGAGCAGAGCACAGTCTGCAGAATCCTGCTTATGTGACACTCCAAGGGATGCAAGCCGAAAGTAGCCTCCACAGAATCCAGGGCTTCCTTCCACACTTCCGCTAACATACAGGCTGCGGTTAGAGAGAATATTTAGTAAGAAATGTTATTGCCACACAGATAAGAGGCCTCACACTTTAGGAAGAAAAATGATACCTAACTTTGTAAATCGTCTTTGAATGCTTTGAAGATCAACCCTGGACTCGTAGTTCCTGGTTGAAGTGCTCGGGGGATTGAGAGGGCAGTGTCTCAGGTGTCTTCCCATGTCTTCGTAAGGTGGATGCAAGTCGATGGATGGAGGCAAATGTCTGCACAGGATAACGAGGCACACTTAGTGACGTGAGACGGAAGAAAGCAGCCCTGCAGCCCTTTTCCCAAACCCTTCCATAAACATGATTCCGAAGCCATTCTGTCACAGTTGCTAGACAGACTGCTGTATTTGAAATCTGGATATTTGGGGATACACATTACAAAGGTATTCCTTGTTGAGCTGAATTTAAAGTTTGCCTGGACACTCTTTTATTTGTAAAGTCTAGCACACTTCCAACAGATTCCTGGTGACTGGTCTCTGAACACTAGCAGACAGCAATGGAGCCACATAAGCTTAATGCTGGCAGCCATGATGGTGAAAACCAAAAGGAAGAGGCCACTCTCTTGTGAAAGGAAGAAGTTACCGGTGTGCCCATGATGCTCTTGGAGAAATGTGTCAACAGAGCCATTCAGTTAAAGCACAGGTCTTTACTGCACTGCAGACTTACCATCACCAAAATTTTATTCTGCCTTGTGAAAGTGGAGCCCACAGGGAAAGGGCACCAGGTCGGCCTGAGTCCTGTTTAGTGAGCCTGGACTTTGTGTTCCTCGGTCCTACAGACGCCCAGCAGGAAGGGGTGAACCAAGAGCATTTGCAAGACCCTGTTAGCAAGAGTACAGTTTGAGGCTGTGTGATAGGGCGGGGGCTGTGTGTGCTCACATGAGGTATAGTGCATGCTGGGGGATTGCTCACCCACCATCTTGATGTCTAGACATACAGAGTCCTCTTTTGGGCAGACAGCAAAACTGACTAAAAGAATACAGTGCTGGACAAAATAAGTCAGCACGACACAGGAGCTGAGGAGATTCCCCCTGAGACAGAGATCCAGAGTGAGCAAGGATTTCCAGAATGTTCCTTGTGATAGCTGGGTTCTGTCATACTGTGCTGGTCTGTAGGGGAAGAAGAAGCAATCTCTCTCTGTCTCCATCTTCATCTCTGTCTCTGTCTGTATCTCTCTCTGTCTCTGTCTCTCTCTCCTGCTCTGTGTGTGTGTGCCTGTGTGTGTGTGCACCTGTGTGTGCCTGTGTGCGTGTGCCTGTGTGTATGCCTGTGTTTGTGTGTTTGTGTGTGCGTGTTTGTGTGTGTGTGTGTGTGTGTGTGTGTGTGTGTGTGTGTGTATGTGAGTCCTGTCATCATAGTCACCCAGGAGGGTCAGAAGAAGCCATGCCCAGGGTGTCACAGAGAAGCAGCTTAGCTGAGGATCAGTTGGGAGCACATCTGTCACAGCCAGCCTCCACGGGGAAATCAAACACACGGGCAGTCCAGAGCTAGGTGGGAAAGTGAAGCTGAGGGCATAGATGGTAGTGGAGAGAGGACAGCAGAGCCACAGCTACCTTTCTGGACATGGAGAAAAGGTCCCAAGACTTCCAGTGGCAACCCCTCCAAAGGGAAATATTTATAAAATAAATAGGTAAAAATAATCTGCAAATGGCACACAGGAACATGGGCATATATCCACTTTCCTGGAGTACAGGCATATATTCAGTTTCCTAGACTATAAGCATATACTCATTCTTAGAGTACAGACATATACCCACTTTCCTAGAGTACAGACATATACCCACTTTCCTAGAGTACGACATATACCCACTTTCCTGGAGTGCAGTCATATACCCACTTTCTTAGACCATAAGCATATACTCACTTTCCTGGAGTATAAGCATATACCTACTTTCCTAGACATAGACATATACTCATTTTCCTACACTACAGGCATATAACCACTTTTCTACACTATAGGCCTATAACCACTTTCTTAGAGTGCAGGCACATACCCACTTTCCTGGAGTACAGATGTACACCCACTTTCCTGGAGTACAGGCATACATCCACTTTCCTGGAGTACAGACATACACGCACTTTCCTGGAGTACAGACATGCACCCACTTTCCTGGAGTAAGATGTCCACAGCAGCCAGAGACTTCTCCAGTCAAGCACGCAGACATTCACTCTCCACCCAACCACACTCCATCCACTTGGCAGGTTGACTGACAGGGGCCCAGGTGCCAAGTCCCAGGGAAGCGTAGGAAGGCAGATGGCAGGATCTAGCTGTAGTCCTGTCCTCATGAGTTCAGCCGCCCAGATGAGGGTCAGCAAATGCTTTCGGAAATGTATGCCGTGTTGGTCTGAATACTCAGCAGCACCGTGGCGGTGCCAGCAGCTGGGGCTCCTTCCTGAGCAAACACACAGCTGTGGGCCAAGAAAACCGCACTTACGGCTGCGAAATGTGAAGTTCATGTAGATTTCATGTGTTAGAAAACATTACCCTCTCTTGATTTTCCCAGCCATTTCAAGTCATAAAATTATGTTTAGTACATATGACATAAGAAGTCCAAACAGCAGAAGTGACTTACATTTTTATCGTAAGGACACTAAGAACAGCTCTAAGGTGGGGCTGGCTCTGACCTTGTGCATTTTTGGCAATGCCAGCAATGATGGGAAGACCAAGAATGGAGCAGGAGGGAACACAAGGCATGCGGGATGCAGGTCTGTATACAGTGCAGGTGTGGACACAGTACCAGTGTGGGCACTGTTTAGATGTGTACACAATGTCTTTGTGGGCACTGTACAGCTATGCACACAGTACAGGTATGTACGCAGTGAAGGCATGTAAGTAGTGTAGGTGTGTACAGAGTGCAGGTGTGTATGCAGTGTGGGTATGCATGCAGTGCAGGTGTATATACAGTGTGGGGAAAGGTGTATATACAGTGTGGGGGTGTACACAGTTAAGGAAAGGACCCAGTGCAGATATGAGCATGGTGCAGGTGTAGACCTTGTATAAGTGTTGGCCTGAGTGTGCAGAAGTGGACCCACTTCAGGAGTGGGCCAATACAGGTGTAGACCTAGTTCAGTTGTCCAGTGCAGGTATGGGTCCAATGCAGGAGGGGATCCAGTGTGTGTGTGTGTGTGTGTGTGTGTGTGTGTGTATACCCAGTGTTAGTGTGAACTTAGTGCATGGGTGGGAACTGTGTGGGTAAAGTCAAGAGCAGGTGTGCATACAGTGCTGTCATAGGTACAGTGCAGGTGTGAACCCAGTGTGGGCACAGTACCCAGTTGGATATTGCATACAGTTGTGGAGTGTCATGTCTGCTGACATTTGCTCCAGCTAGCTCATGCTCCCTGGCTGATCACCAGAGAAAGTGCTGTGATACTTGAGTGTAGCACAGACAGAGCTCATCCCTGCTCTTCCTTCACATCTCCTTGGCTCTCAGACTGACATGGTGCAGGTAGCATTGGCATTTGCTCTCCAGCCTTGGCCAGGACTGGTTTTACTCATGCTTAGGATATGAACGCTGTCTCTGATCTGGGTTTCTTGAGTCCTGCTGGACATTGCCTGGGTTATGGTTCAGATTGGCTGATGCAGACAGGAAGCCATGCAGGGTGCTGCTTACAGAGAGAGCTGGTGGTCTGCCATTTGCAAGGTCTCTGATTGACTTAACCAGGGTGAAACTGATCGCTCTGAAGCAGAAAATAGAACTACTTCGTTTGGCCTTGTACTGTGAAGCCATTTGCTCTGAAGCTCCTGGATGGCCTGGGTAACACTGGAGTTAGAAATTGCCCTTCCCCATGTGGGACCCTCTCACCCCATGCTCTCTCACTGTGCCCTGCTGCTCCAGCTTCTGCTTCTCGGCTCCTTTCCTAGCAGTCTCCCTCCACCTGATTTGTGATTTCTTCCCTTGCTCACCTGTGCCTCAGGGTTCACATCTACCAGGGAGGCCTGATGAATTCCTCTTGGTTACTTATTGGCTGATTGTAGCCTAAGGCTGTAACCCCTGAACACTTTCATTTTTGTTAAAGGATTCACCCAGAGGCCAAGGAAGCATTGGGTGGGGTCCAGAAGGAGACCTTGTTCTGCTGTATCTTGTTAACGAGATATTTCAAAATCACAGAGGGGAGCTCCAGGGAGAGGTGCAGGAGGTGAGGAGGAGCCATGAGGACTTGCTGGTTGGTTTTTGTTAATGTGACAGAAACCTAGGCAAAACTTGGAAGAGAGGGTCTCAACTGAGAAAATACCTCCGTAAGACCAGTCTATGTGCAAATTTGCCAGGGATTTTCTTGATTAGTGATCAATGTGGGAGGGCTCAGCCCACTGTGGTTAGTGCCACCCCTGGGCAAGTGGTCCTGGGTGGTACAAGAAAATAGGTTGAGTAAGCCAGGGGAGCAAGCCAGTGGGGAGCACCCCTCCATGGCCTCTGCTTCAGTTCCTGCCTCCGAGTTCTGGCATTGTGTTCCTGCTCTCGCTTCCCTTGGTGATGAACTAACATGGAAACGTAAGCCGAAATAAACTCTGAGGAGCTTTTGGTTAAGATGTCTTATATCAGTCATAAAAACCCCCGACTAAGACAGGGATGTGCCATCCCTTAGACGGGAGACAGGACATGTGGTCAACATTGACCTCTTCTCCTGGAGCACATCTGGATGTCAGCTGAGGCCTGGAAGCTCCAGGCAAACACCTGCTGAGAGCCAGGAAGTTTCAGGGGGGCGGGGAGAGAACATGAAAAGGCTTTTACTGGAGCACTTGGCTACTGCTACAAAGCAGCCTGGAAAAGGCCAAGATTAAAGCGAGATATTGGGAAACTAAAAAATGAGGAGCCCAGGCAGGTGAAAAGCCCTCAGTTCAGGGGGGAGGCAGCCCCTGGACAGTCTGCTTGGGCTAAGTGTCAAATGTGGCTGGGGGTGGGGCAATGGGACCTCCGGGGCTGGGGGTTACAGGCCTGGATTCTCAGGTGACACAACTTGTTGAGCCCCTGAGAACAGGCAAGAACCAAGGGGGACTAGGTTTGTGGTGGGCAGCACCCATTGTTCTCCACAGTATCCGGCAGGAGCTGGCAGGCAGGCAGGCAGGGAGAGAGAGGCTCAGAATTTGATGGAAAGTGGTGTGCAGGTGAGGGAGGAAAGCCTACCTTTGTGAAATGCATGGGCAGGGGGCGCTGAGGGCAGTGTGGGGCTGAGGGGGAGGTGTAGAGGAGTGGCCATCAGTGGGGAGGAGCCTGCCTGGCTCTGGTCTCCTGTCTCTCTGGTGAGGCAGGAAGCCAGCTCCAGGTCCAGTCTATTAGTGTCAAGGTATCAGAAGGGCTTGGGGGGAGCCAGAAGGCACTCCCCAGAGGCCCTCTGCAGCTCCACGCCTCCTATCTCAAACAGCTCTCCAAGCTGCCACTGTGTCACGCTGCTGCCGCCTTGGTCTGTGTTATCACCCACAGCACACTAGGTTGCTCTTCCTAGGCATTCATTTGGGACAAGAACAAGATGTGACTTTGGCGTTGCTGGGCCTTGCAGAGAATCCCAGATGTATTCCCTGGTGACACGGGTGTAGCCCTTCAGTGTTGGCCCTGGCTACCATGTTTCACCATAGAGTTACTTGTCTATTGAGGGATCTAACCATGATTCACTTTGCTTCCCGTAACTGCCCCAGGCAATGGGGATGAGGCGAGCTGAGGAGTGTGGGGAGAAATGTCAGAGGACAGTGTACTTGACCCAGTGCCAGATTCTGGCTCAGGTCCTAATCTGGGGCCCACACTTTCTTCAGCTGCTCACATGTGTGTGGTTTCAGGGGGTTTCGGGTTTACCGGGCCTAGGATGGACCAGAAGTGGTAGGAGCCTCTGTCGCTTTGGGTGTTCACCCATCTACCTGTTGAGTTTTTGCTGAGGGCTGGCTCAGCACACTGATTATTAAGTCTTCTTTTCTGAGGCATTACTGAGCTAGGGGCATGGGAGTGAGAACTGGTGGAGGGGTGTGTGTGGGTGGATTCAGTATAGATGCGGAGCCAGTGTGGACACAGTGTATAACTGGACACAGTCCCCTGTGTGGATACCATGCAGTGGTGGATACCTGAGTATGCCTTTCTGTCTCCATAGGATAGACGTGAGGAGACAGTCCTCCTTCCTCTATTTGTCCTTTGGATGCAGATGGGGCTGAACGATGCAGACATCTATGCTCTTTCCTGAAGAACTAATCAGAAAGCACATTTCAGCAGAATTATTCACAGACAGAACCTGTCTTCCTTGTTGGCAGTTCCCATCCATGCTACTACTAGTGTTGGTGGTGTTGTGGGCAGTCACTCTGCCTCTGACAGCCTTGGAGACCTGGTCCTGCATGATAACTACTGCTCATGAGATGCCCTATCAGACCCTACAAGACACAGAGTACCTTGCCATCCTGGCCATAGGCAACCATTTTCTAAACCAGTTTTCCCTGGACAGGAGCTTGGAAGATAATGTGGACCCAAACCTGCACCCAGAGCTGGGCAGTGGGAGCCCACTCAGCCTCGGAGAAGCCAGCACAGTCCTTCATGGGAAAGGACAATGCCACAACATGCAAACTTGTCCACTGCATCCCTGTCCAAAGCTGAAGGACAGGGACAAGATCTTAGGCTTCAGCTCAGGCTTCAGGCTGGCATGGCTGACATTTCTCCTCTGTGTTCTGGTTCTTTCAGAGCCTGGGTGTGTGGGAACATCACTTTCCATGCTGCTGCATGTACAATTGTTCTTCTGGTCACAGGGTTTGCAGCCATCTCCCCAGCTGGTCTGATCCATTATGGTTGGGATTACTCTGCTCACTTTGAAACTACCCAAACACCATAGTGCTAGCCCCACAGCCATAGGCCACTGCTGTCTATGAAGTAGAAAACCGCAAGACACCTGGACTTGTGTGTCTTGAGTCAGCAGAGGGACAGAAGCTACCTGCTCTGCCTTTGCTGGTGCTCTGGAAGATGGCGAGCTGTAGGAGATACAGACAGTACCTTGGGCAAGGCATCCACTGTTAGGGGCGGGTGGGTGGGCTGTGGAACCCATCCTTTCCAAAGGTATGGGCTGGGAGTTAACCATATGCAAAGGCCACTTGAGGGGGCAGAGCAGGCTGCCCAAGTACACATACGTGTGCCAGGGGTCTCCCTAGACCTGACACCCCCTAGTTGCTGGGTCAGTCTTCTCCCACCTTTCCTTGTATCGAGCCGTCTCCTTTCTTACGCAGAAGAGCCAGTGCAGAGTGATTATCTGCTGCTAGGAGCACCCTTCTACACACCCACTGGTCTGCATTGAGCACAGAGTGGATAGAGACATCTCAGTGCCAAGAACATGGGAGACACCTGAGGGACAGGCAGTCAGCACCAGGGTGAGGCTGTGGCCCACAAGGTGGAGATTAGACCCACAGCTCTATGAGCTGGAAGAGGGGTTCTATCTTTATCTCTGGGGCCTCTGTGCTATCTAAATCAAGTGTGCATGCCTGTAGAAACTGCTAACTTGCTCCTTATAGAAGAGTACCACCCCCTCCCAGCCTCAGATCTCCCAAGCCTCAGGAGTCTCTTGCTGAAAAGGCTTAGAGAAGTGAAAGTGGCCTTAGCCACCCTAGTCCTTGGCTCCAGTGCTTGGCCACCATGCAAACATGGCCTAACTTCTAGGTGGGCTCCTGCAACCCAAGACAGGATTGGTTGTTGATGCCTTAGTCCAAAATAATGAATTCAGACCCTCCCAGAATGAACAACGGCCCTGCCCCTTCTCTCCTCTCCAGATCTGTCTCTGTCTTCACTGCGGTGCTGGCTGCCCAGGTCCCACCAGGCCAGGCCTGACTGAGTCTCTCTCCTTCACCCTACCCTCATTTTGCCTGTGTTCCTTCTTGCCTGTGGCATCCCATTTGTCTTTGCTTTGCCACAAGCATATGACTAGGTACAGGGCAGAAACTCGGGAGAAAGGATGACTCACAGACACTGTCGTCTTGAATGAACGAACTGGGCGCTGTGGGTCTCATCTGTGTGAAAGTTCAGGGTTTTTCTTTTTTTGGTTTTTCGAGACAGGGTTTCTCTGTGTAGCTTTGCGCCTTTCCTGGAACTCGCTTGGGAGACCAGGCTGGCCTCGAACTCACAGAGATCCGCCTGGCTCTGCCTCCCGAGTGCTGGGATTAAAGGCGTGCGCCACCACCGCCCGGCTCAGGGTTTTTCTTAAGCATCAAGATGGGAAGGAGAATGGAATCAATGGGAAGTGGCTTTGTGTTTGTAATCCTAGCACTCAGGCAGGTAAGGCAAAGGATCACAAGTTCAAAATCAACCTGGGATACATAGTGAGTTCCAGGCCAGCTAGTACTGAGACCCTATCTCAAGCCAATTTCTCCCCTGGGAAAAAAAAAAAAAGCCCAAAACACCATAAAAACAAAACCTGATCTACAGGGCCAGTCCGTGTGCAGTCACCCTCTGCTCAGGTCCGTGCTGGTTTATTTTAAGACTTAAGGAAAGACACAACAAACTGGATTTTCAGGTCTCCTGAGGGGATTTCAAAGGCAGAAATCCCAAGTTGCCCCACAGAGATGTCGGCTTGACTTGTAAGTTGTGGTTATGTGGAGCTCCCAAGCACACCCTTGAACTCACATGAGGAGAGTGGCTTCACACCTGAGCTGCAGTTCTGAAGGGCTGGGTACTTGCCTCTTCTCAAGAAAGCTCACAGCTCTGACTCATAAATATTGTCAGTGTGCTCCTCCAGCGAACATTGTTCTTCCTTAAGCTCTTTGATAATGTTTTTAAAACTACACCGATCTCCTGCCCCGCCGCCGGCAACTGTGGTGTTTGATTGCTGTCTGAGGCTTGCGGCGCTTCCTAATGAGAGAGTTAAGATTTCAAAAATTCCCCAAGTTGTGAATGGAGTGTTCCACCCCTCTGCCTCAGCCTCAGAGGGGACACAACAGGCCCACGGGTCTGTGGTTTGCAGTGCATGAGCGTGGAGGGAGAGTGCATATTTGAAGAGCTAAGCGAGAACTTAGCCTGGAGAAAGAAAGCCTGTGACAGGGCTAGTATGCTCTGCTACTACAGAGAGGGGACTCTACAGGCCTCACACATCCATTGTAAATACCCCTCTGTGTCCACTCTCCTGTCTTCACAGCCTCAGCCAGTAACATCTGATAAGCCCAAGAGGTTGGCTGGATGCCAGAAAGAACATGTTTGCTACCCTGGCTCCTCCATCCCTGGTGTGAATCTGGGAGTTTTCCAAGACTCAAATGCGACTGAGCAAGGTTTGAAAGGGACCTTGGGTCCTCCCAACCCTGGAAACCACATTTTGTTGCCCCTGGCTTGAGTAGAGTCCTGCTCTGCTCTGGAGACAGATACCAGAGAGATGGCCTGCAGGACCTGGCCTCCTCCCCTGTCCCCACTCTCCCACTCTCTAGTGAGAGAAAGACACCATAGGGAAGAGCCCTGTGTGAAAGGATTCTAAGGAGGATAGAAGGAACAGTTTCCTGGGCAACACAAACTGCAAGAGCTGTGAGCATCTCCCGTGACTGCGGAGACGCTCTGCCTATCTGTAGTGAGCTAGGATTGAGGCTAGAGAACTCTACCGTATGGAGTGGGATGTAGGGGCATGGTGGGAAAGTGACCAAGGGGGGTTTGACCCCAATGCCACCTGTGCTCAGGGAGCATCTGATGCCTTCGGGGAAGGAAAAGCAGAGCTCAGGACTTAGAAAGGACAAGAAGCTGAACCAGGGTCTGGTAGACAAGCATTCTGCTCATACTGGTCAGTTATGACAAATGGGTAGAGAACGAGGGTGTGGAGGACCTGGGCTTTCCTGTCTTCAGTAGACGGGGGTTGGGGGAGCATTGTAAATCTTATCTAAATGATTTAGGGAGAATGCTAGCCATGAGCTGACGCCAGTCCACAGTGAACGGGCACTTCCTATCCAATGTAACGCTGAGCTGTCACACTGGTGGAACACATCAGATGTGAAACTGAACCTCTGGAACACCTGGTCCTCTGAGAGGGCTAGTGAAATTGGCAAGAGTTAAGACGTGCTGTGGGCTAGGAAGAATTCTGCTTGGACTGTCTGCAGACACTTGTGCATGAATACTGTCTCTCCAGCCTGGTTTCACCATGTCATGTTCCAAGCACCATGCCCACGTCTCTCAGGGAAAGAACAAGATGACTCACCCCCACTCAAGACCCAGAAGGGGGAGACACTTAACTCAGTTATTTGCACTGTTTGCAGGAAGTTGCAAATGCAGCAGAACTTTAGTGTTCTTACCAGAATGGATGACTTAGATGATGATCACACAGGCTGTAGTGTCAGAAGAGTCCTGATTTCCCTGGGTATATATACTTCAAAACACCGTGGCCCACACCTTAAAGACATACAGTAAGAAAGATAATTTTGTTAAACAGTGCTGCTAGAAAACTGAAAGGAAAGGGTTGGCACCAGTCTGGAGGGGCCAGAACTGCTTTGGACTCACTGCGAGGTATGTTCCTATCAGGCCAAGATGAGAGACTCAGGCCAGGCCTGCCGTGGAGGGAAATGTCACCAAGAGTGATGATGGCACGAGCCTCTTTCTCCACTAACACGCAGTGGGAACTGTCTCAGACAGTTCTGGGCCACAAGGACATTGCAGAGGGAGAGAAGGACCCCCTAGCCCAGGTAACAAAGAGGCAGTGTATCAGCTCTGATCCCTCTGCACTTGGGAAGCATGGACTTTGTGAAGTCTGTTCTGGGGCGCATTGCTGGTCCTTGGAAGTGCCCAACCCTGTATCCTCTTTGACTGTGGCATAGGCTATGGATGACCTTTCTCCAGAGCACAAAGAGTTGGGGCCACATTATTTAAGGTAAGCCCTGGAGAGAGCAATGGCTGTCCTGGAAATAATACCATTATCACCCAAGTGATTGTCACCCAAGTGATGAGTCTGGAGAGCTCAGGAAGTCATCAGAGATTCTATTCCATGAGAGACCCACTCTTGCTGCCCCCAGTGAGAGCAGAAGGGCACAGTACTGGCGCTTCAGAAGCATGGCAGGCAGTCTGACTGCTGGCCAGCCTCCTGGTGTGCCCTTATTTCAGATCCCACCTGCCTGATGGCCTCCCCAATCACACACCGACAGGACTACTTAGAAGCCAGGTGTGATTGCCTAGGTTTTAAGCACTGGAATAGATTTTCTTTGTCACAGTTCAGGAGAAATGGAAAGAGAATTTAAAGTGAACAATGGGAAGAGAATTTAAAGTGAAAAATGAAAAGCCATCAAGGTTGGCCTGGACCTGTCAAATTGTGTCTCATTTTTTCCCCATTCTAACCACTGAATTGCCACCTCCTCTCAATCCTCCTGCTTTCCTGCTGAAGGCCTGAGCCTGTGATTAGCTCATCTGATCTCATTGTCTTCTCCCAGCAGGCCCCTGTGGCCATTGGTACCGGTCCCTCCAGGACTCAGCATTCAGTACTCTTAGCTGGAGAATTCCCAGACAGCAACATCCAGAGGGTCCTCAACCAAGACCACCACCCTCCTCCTCCTCCTCCTCCTCCTCCTCCTCCTCCTCCTCCTCCTCCTCCTCAGAGTTCTCATGGAGGGTCCCTCCTACCAGTCCCAGAAGAGTCTGTTAAGACTGTTTTCCCCACTGAGGAGGTGTAACCAGGAGCAACAGGGAGGACAGAGAACCAAAAGAGAAAGGGGCCAATGAGGAGCCACAGGAGTGAGTTCCCCACGTGTGACCGGACAAGAGAAACAAGAGGGCCAGACCCCAACTGTTGACCACAACGTGTTCATAGGGGTGTGGATGGAGTCACCAGCAAGCAGTCAAGAAAACCTCAGGAGAGCCCGCTAGGAGGACACTTAGCCAACCTGGCTGCAGCCTTGGTCCCAGGCAGCAGAAACCCCAAATGCCATCAGCTCAACCCAGGACAGCTGAGGCAGTGTCCAAAGCTCTGTCTACAAGAACTGGACTTCATGGAGGAGAGTAGATCTGCAGAGCTTTGGAAGTGAGCAAAGATGGTGTCACCTCTATAATGAAGCTGGCCTCAAGTGGCTCCCAGATGGCTTGTGGGCTATGTCTGAGGGGTGTTCAGTGGGGTGTGTGTGTGTGTGTGTGTGTGTGTGTGTGTGTGTGTGTGTGTAATGCTATGGCTGATCTCAGTCTTGATTCTAAATAGCGTGGTCCTATTGGCTCTGGTCCTATGGCTTGGCATGCCCCATGTGTCCCAAACACATGTCCTACACAGTTTCTGGAGATGAAGCAGGCCAGGACAAGGGGCCCTTGGGCAATAGCTAACTTACAGAGCAGAACTATTTGGGCTGCCTAAGGCCTGGAGACTTCTCAGGTGTGTGTATAGAAACCAAGGCCAACAAAAGGATGCCGTGACTAAAGACACAGAGAATAATGCTTGGGTTTCAGAGTGCAGTTGTGGTCAGCCAGTGGACAGCAAAGCTTCCCGACTCTGTGCTTCCTAGCCCTCTGAGAGGATGTGGCCACCTCTGCCCTCTGCATCACTCTGTCCAGTCCCTGGTCTGTCCCTCACATGAGACTCTCTTTCCAGGAAGCACAGGCCACACTGCCACAGGATTCCCAGTGCCCAAGAGCCACTGCCATTGAAGATGTTGCTCCTCTGCTCCATGCATGTGCACGCTTGTTCATTCACTCAGGAGGTGTGTGAATTCAGGCAGTACATGACATGGGTGAGGGCAGGCGACTGTGGACACGGCACTTAAGAGGACACATACCTGTCTCAAAAAGGTTTAGGAGAGAATAAGATGAGAGACAAGCCATTGCCCTGGGCACGCAGGGAGCATGAGTAAGTCTCTCCAGCATTAGCTTCCATTCTTTGGAGAAAATGTCACACATATGCAGTCTCCAGGCATGCCAGGCCCCTCATAACTTATAAGAGGAGTTGGGGCTTTGACACAGCAGACAAGAGAGAAGCTTCAGGAAGCTCTCATAGAGGCTCATGGTCAGAAAGCTCACCTGCGGCTTTGGGGACATAGTCTGGCCAAGGATGAAGCCTGCTGCAAAGCTTACAGATTCACAACATGTGGCCTGCATCTCTTCTTCTGCAAAAGCCCGTAAGGGAGCTGCCGCTGCAGCCCTCAGGCAACTGAGGCCTAGTGGGAGAGGTAGGTAGGAGCCCAAGTTCAAGAAACTGTATCCAGGCAGTATGCCCAGCAGGACCCAGAAGAAGGAGGCTGTGCTCAGTGTGGGGAAGAAGCACTGGGCAGAGTGAGCAATAGAGACCATCAGAGTGGCAGGTGGATTATGAGAGGTGGGCTTCATATATGCAAATCATTTAGCCAAGGAAACTCCAAAGCATGCTTGAAGTCCAGCTAGTGCGTCTCCCTGACAAGGAAGTAGGTAATAAGCACAGGTTGGTTGAACCCAGCCATGTGTGGCTTCTCACAACCTCGACAGGGCTCCTGTACACATCTCTGATTTGGAGACACCAAGACAGGTCATCTCTGTCTATCACAGAAGGTCTTCTAGATCCCATTCCACTCTCTCTGCTGCTTTGGATTTCCTTCCCCCAAGATACAGCTGTGGTCCAAAGTGGAGTACCAATTCAATTCAGCGATTCCTCATGAATTATCTCATCCTGGAACCGAGAAGCACAGAAGGCTGTTTTTAATTCCTGTTTTTTTAAAACTTGAATTTTCTCGTGAACCAGGGAGAAAGATGAGGTAGGGTTTGGTGGAGATGGAGAGTTATGTCCATGTCACAGTGCCTGGCACCCATCTTGCTTCCCAAGCTTGGTTTGTGGAAAGGCACAATGAGACCAAAATCTAAGCAGTGTGTGGTTGACCCTGTGTTCCCAACTGTGTCTTGCTAATATCAGGCACAGTGGCAGCTCGTTCCTCTGGGCATCTGCTGTCCTTTGATGTGCCGTCAGGTGGCTGGGAGTAGAGACTGTTTATCCATGTGGGTGCACATGCTCCATGGCCCTGCTGCTCCCTGAAGTTCAATTTCACCTGCAAAGACTGGAAACCAACATCGAGGGTGATGGAAAAGATGAAGAGACGTTCCATGGAAGCTCATAAAAAGTAGCTTTAGTTACCTTTCTGTTGCTGTGATAAAACACCATGACTCAGGCATCTTATAAAAGAAAGAGTATGTTTGGACTTACGACCCCACAGTGCTAGAGTCCATCATGATACGGAGGCAGGCATGAAAGCACCTGGAACAGGAAGCTGAGAGCTCACATCTTCAACCTCAAACACAAACAGAGAGAGCAAACTGGAAGTGGAGCGAGGCCTTAAGTTCTCAAAGCCTCCTCTCCTCCGCTGGCATACTTCCATTAGCAAGCCTACTCCCCTCCAAACTGTGCCATTAACTGGGGACGAAGTGTTCAAATGTGTGAACCTGTATGGGACATTTCTCACTCAAGTCATCACAGGCACCCTCCCAACAAACGCAATAATTGGTAGATGTTGGTACTCTGGCCCTATGACTGCAGATAATACCTGTGATGGGTCAGATCATGAATACTTTACGCTCTGAGAGCCTGGAGGCTACACCAGGGCTACCTAGCCCTGCAGAGGAGGTAGCATTGTGATGGATGAGAGAAGGCAGGTGGCTGAGTTCTGAGATCTTTATTTCCTAACACAGACAGGGGCCAGATGTGGCCCATGGACTGCATTGTGCCAAACCCCTGTGTTCTTCCCTCTGGTCATTGTGGGATATCTCCAAGATCCTGAGGCCACTTAACCAGCCTTCCCTTCACAGCCAGATGAAGCCAGTTCATCACAAGCATCACACGAATTTTGGAATGACTGAACTTGGTCTCAGTCCCCATCCAGGGACTGGTTACCCATTTGACCTCTGTCCTCTTTCCACTTAAGTGTGCCCGTTGGGAAAGCAGAGCACATTCACAGCACTGGACGCTCTAACCCACTGACCTGACCAAGGTCACCTCTACCACCTCAAGGAACTGAGCTCTGGTGCAAGCTCACCCTTGCCCTCAGCCATTGACAGGTGTGTCTGTGTCAGGGGTTGTTGTCTGCCTAGATTCACAACTAAACCCCCGTGACCTCAGAACATGACTAGGACAGGAGACAGGGCCTTTAGGAAGTAATTATCATCAAATGAAGTCTTACATGTGTGTCCCTACTGCTATCTGACGGGTGTCCTTATAGGACGAGAGCAGAACATTGACACACACAGAGGTGACCATGTGCGATCCCAGCGAGAAGCCATTTGTAAGGTAAGGTGGTGTGAGAACTCAGGAGGAGAACATCCGAAGTATCTGATCTTGGGCTTTGGGCTTCTAGAATCCAGGGTCCATCCATCCTGGCACTCTAGTCCTGGTCTGCAATGCCAAGCTGGGTGAGTTGATTTGGCCGAGGACATTGCAAAGAGGAGGTGAGGACAAGCTACCGTGTCCCCTCCAAAGGAACAGTATCTTGGCTCCTACCCAGAGAGCAAAATCTCCACAGGGCCATGTGTATGTGCTCTGAGGATGTTGGGGACACACAGGGATGGGGACTAGGGACAAACCAAAGACTCAGGGCTGTGACTGTCCTGTGAGGATGTTGGTCACAGGGGCAGGACTGGAGACAGGCCGAAGGCCTAGGGCTGCATTGAAGGAGCTAGGAGGCATGGCCAGGAGCAGGAACCCAGGAAGATCTCCTGAGTGGCATGTTTTCACCCTTGGGCTCAGGCTGGGGGGCCTCCTCAGATAAAACCTCCCAGGGTGAGAGAGTTCCAGTGTCAGGATGCCCAGGCCAGCAAGCAGGTTCCTGGTGATGCCGTAGATATAACTCCTTACTGAATAGGATCAGAAAGGATTCAAGCCTCCCAAGGGACAGGCTTAAAGGAATGAAGCGGTGGTCAGGATGTCCTTGAAGACTCCAATCTTTCTCATTTTCCACTGTATCTCCGGAGATTATTTCCATCCTGAAGCGAATCGGGAGTGACGCAGCACTTGGCAGTGATATTCCTTCCTCTGCAGTCTGCAGGACAGGCCCAGATTGACTACAACCTCAAATTCCACTCGTGGTTTTCAGAATAAAAACATGTGCTCAATCGTCTTCACACACACACACACACACACACACACACACACACACACACACACATACACATTTTGGGACAGAGACTTGGAAATATTTTACTTCACTGGCTCTGCCCTGACCCAAAATTGAGGGAAAAAAAAAATGAAACAAATTATTTTTCTCTTCAGAAAAATCGTCTCAGGAGGGGGAGAGAGAAAATGGTTTGACAGGTGCCGAGAACTGGAGGTGTGGCGCCGGCGAGGCCCATCCCTCAGTGATGCAGCAGAGACCTGAAAATGAATACAAATATTTCCCAAACACTTGGAGATGGTCTGTGCCTGCGAGTCAGAAAGACAATGGGACAGACGGGGATGGAGCCTCCACGACATGGCCCTGTGCCAGGATCGGGACAGCTGTGCTGAGTGCAAGAATCACAGCAGCTGTATTTAAACTAGAAATTAATTCTCCTTTTATTTAACGTGCGCAGCCTCTTTAGTTATCAGAAAGGAAACATTGGCAATTAGGCTGCTGGCGTTTCAGGGATGGAGCGGGATTCGCTGTTTTTGTTTGCCACGTCTGTGATCTCTAGTTCTGAGACAGGACGGTGACGGGCTCAGCCAGGTTTCCTGGAGAGCGGGTGCTTTCTTGCCACCTTTCCCTTTGTTAGCAAAGGGCGTTTCAGACATGCCCCTGTCCCCACTCTGCTGGAGGGATGGCAGCAGGCTTATTCTCCCGCGGCGGCGGCGGCGGAGGCGGTGGGTGATGGAGCTGGTTTGGATTTGGATTGCTGAGGTCAGGCGAGAGAGGGGAGAAAGAGGAGGCTGAGAGGAGGGAGTAGAAGGGAAGAGAGAGGTAGAAAGAAAGAGACATTGCTGGCCTGCCCGGGCACATGTGGGAGAAGAGCAAGACACGTGAGCTCTTTACCCAGACAAAACCCCTGGGAAGGTGTCTGCTACGCTGCCTGCCCGTGAGGTGGCCAGAGCACTGCCCTGTGGTGAGCTCACAGCGTGACCTGGGCTGGGGATGGGCATGCCGTCCTTCCTCTAGAGTCCGGATTGCATCTCCTGAGCAGCTGGTCTGGAGTCCACACAAAGGGGCAGAAAGCAGGAAGGAAGGAGATTGGTGGCACCAAGATCACAAAAAAGAACGAAGAGGTGGGCTGGGTGGGGAGTCTCCTGAGAGGCTGGCCTCGAACTTTGGATTCTCAAAAAGAAACCCAGAGTCATCCACCACCTCCAAGAAAACAGCATCTTCCAGACCGGACAGGGCTGATACATGCATGAACTCGGAGACCGAGCAGCACACATACAAGGCCTACCCAAGTTCAAACCAGACGCGATCCCAGCCAGCACTGAGAACGGAAGTGGACACCCAGTCCCACCCCTCATCAAGAAGCTATTTATAATCGATACCTGCTGGGAAAGGGAAAATAGGTTTTCCCCAATGGCGTGTTGCTGGGTATTATCAACTACACTCCATGCCTAGGAGGAGGAGTTGGCCAACACAAAATGGACTCCATTTTTTTTGTGTGGAGGTGTACTTTTTAAAAACTTTTTTTTTTTTTGTGAGTGAGAAAAAAACAAAGTTGGGTGGGGAAGGAGGTGGAGAGGATCTGGGAGGTGTTGGAGGAGGGGAAATACTATAATCAAAACATACTGTATGGGAAAAATAAAATAAAAAGGAAAGCCAGAGCATGGTTCCTGCCTTGCTCTCTTCCCATTGAACCTCAAGCTGGGAGCCCATGGAATTCAAGACAGCCAGAGAACTCTTCTTGTTTAGTACAGTAGCAATAGCGTCTTTAAGGGATTCCTCTTCTGTGCCACATACACAGAGCACATCCCTCCTGTTGGTTACAGGTATTTAAAGACCTCCTAAGCAGGATGTTAGATCTCTACTTGGGAAAAGAGAAACAGGCTCAGGTCTGCTGAGCATCCTTAGAACCCAGCATAAGGATCAGGTGGGAGGGTGGAGCATCACTGAGGAGTCCCTGGGAGCCAGAGGAGGGAGAGCATTCCCTTCCTCTCATTCCCATTCCCACTTGTGCTGCACAGATGCCAAAGGGCAGAGACTCTGGGAGGAGCAAGGCCCTACAATGCCCCCCGGGGAAGGAGTGGGGGGCAGTTATATTGAGAGGGAGAAGACAAGTGACGTCAACTAAGGTTATGATTGGCAGAAGTCAGGCCCTAGCTGTGTGATGCCTTCAATACCCTACCTTGGTGACTACACAGGTTATGTGAGCAAGACCTAAGCAGCCATGCCATCAGAGGAGCCTACACAAGACTGAGCCAGCCAATCCTTACAGGGACAGAACGTTGTCACCATGCAGGGGTGGGAAGAGCAGCCCTGGATTAAGGGGACAGGGGTAGGCTGGCTGGAGGTGGCTGGAGGTGGGACTGGGTCACTCTCTCCTTTCTGTTGAGCTGGAAGGTGGAGGATGGCTCGCTGGCTCCTGAACAAAGCCCCCGGAGATCGAAGGTCCCATGACCTTTTCCCTAGAGATAGAGAGACTTGGCCAAAGGTGACTGACCTGCAAGATTGGTGCTAACACCAGGTATAGGTGTTTTAACATAGAGTGCCTTGGCATGTCTAACACTGTGCTCCATGGTAGAGACTTCCATAACAGCCACTTGTGTCGTTTCCAGAGACATGGCTATGGTCACATTTAACACGTATTCCCAGAGACACTCTGCTCACTTCCTAGCAAAATTCACAGCATTTATCTTTCTTAAAAATAATCCTTAAATATTATTTATTTTGTATGTATGTGCAGTGTGTGTGTGTGTGTGTGTGTGTGTGTGTGTGTGTGTGTGTGTGTGTTTTCACAAGTAGGTGTACATGCATGTATGTGTGTGGAGGCCAGAGGCTGAATCGGATGTCTTTTTTGGTTGCTTTCACTTTATTTACTGAGGCAGGGTCTGTTGCCGAGCCCATAGATCACCAATTCAGCCTGTCTAGCTAACCATCGGGCCCCATGGCACTGTCTGTCTCTGCCTCCTGAGAGCAGGGAGTACAAGTGGTCCACCTTGCCTGGCCAGCTTTTCTATGGGTGTTGGGGATCAAAACTCTGGTCCTTACACTCCTGCAACAAGTCCTTTGTTCCCTCCTCACCCCCTCTCTTCCCTGTCCCCACCCCTTAGACCCTTCCACCCCCACAGCCTCCTTCCTACCTCCACGTCCCCTGTGTCCTACTGCCCTACCCTCTCCGAGACACCTATTTCCTACTCTTGTGTCCTTTCTAGTTTTGTGGCTGTATCTGTGTTCACACCTGTATAAGGCAAATGGGAGCTGAAGAGTCCAGGTTCAAGCTCACAGAGGAGAGTTGGGGTGACAGAAAGGATCCCAAAGATGGTCCCAAATGGAGGAAGATAGCCCACCGGGTGCCCAGAAAGAATAGAACATTCCAGAGAGGAGACAGAGCTGAAGCAGGGGTGGAGCAGCTGCCTCTCACGGCTACTTATGAGGAGCTTCTGGGGGGGGGGGGGTGAGATGGCACCTGAGCAGGATGGGTGGACGAGACTAATTCTTCCGAAGCCCCATGGTTCTGTTCATTCCTATATCCACCCTCACCCTTTATTTATGCCATTTTCAACCCTTAGAAACAGTAGCACTTCCTATCTTCCCGTATACTGATGTCATACCTCCAGGAGCAAGTGGCACTGCTCATGTATGTTCAGAGCTAGCACCAAGGCTGCTGTGTACCCCGCCAGGGAACTGCTGGTGGGAAGCTACTCTTACAACTCAGAAGAGCCAGCAGAACCCACATGCAAGGCATTGACATGCAGAAGGACTCCCCAGAACCACATGCCAGAGGCCTGCTGGCCATGATCACCCCTTGGTCCAAGCGCCATTGCTCAAGGAGCTGGGCCTGGGCCTGTCTTGGACTCACAGTCATGGCTACCCTTCCTTCTTAGCCACACTAATCAGTGGACTTGTCATTTGACTCAAAGCTGTCTGTTTGTAAATAGAAGAATCTGGCTTTCATTCAAAATGAGATGAAGTATTTTCTCAGGACCTCAAGAATTTCTAGATGGTTCCAACTTTTGTTTGAATCCTGCCCCGTAGTTAGCAAGCAAACTTAGGTGCTTTGTGGATAGAATTCTGTTGGATTCCAAGAGTCCTGAGTCCAGTCGGCTGGAAGGTGCATATCCTGAGCCAGCATGGCGGCAAGGACTCATGCCCATGCTCCACCCAGGCTGGTCTGGGAGCCTGCTACAGCTTCAACCCATTTCCTTTGATCTTATACCAAGTACATGTACAGCTGGGGGACATCACAATGTAGGGTGTGTCTCTTTAGTTCTACCTTGCTTTGAACAGAGGGACTGGAAAACAAATGAGGCTGAACTGTTGTGTATGGGCATAAGGAGCTCATCACCTGTAGCAAAAAAGACCCCAGGATAGCTGAGGAGGGGCTTGGCCCCCATATGGCAACTGCCATGTATGTCCAGTGTCTTACAGTGTGGTGAGGAAGGGGTCTGTCTGAGAGGCAGACATGGGGCTAGGACTGAAGTCCTATTTGTCTACTGTACCATCCCAGGCAATCTATCCATGTTTCGACCTCCTGCTAATAAGAGACTTCTCTTGAGCAAAGGCATGCATGTTCTAGTGCTTTCTACAAGTTGAAGACCACATAGCCAGAATCACTTTGAATCTTCTGAATTTTTTTCCAGATCAGTCAGTTCCCTATCAAAACTGAGGTAGTAAGGGCGACATAGTCTAAAAATTGAACAAGGGGTAAGGGACAGGCCTTAGTGGAAGCCAGAGGACCCAACCCTGCAAGGCCAAATCCGTGAGGTAGTTGGCTAAGGAGCTGAAGAGACGGTGTGGGAGTGGGAGGCACATGCTACAACTCCCATAGTCTCAGCCTGGTGATCTTGGCTCAGCAGCTGGCTCCCTGTACTAGAAGGAACCATGGCTGACAACACTAATTCTGTCCCTGGAACTTTACAAAACATGCTAAGGAGGAGGTGTGCTCCAGGACGTAGTCCATCCAAGATCAGACCACTGAGTCAGAAACACACTCACATGCCTCGCTCAGCACTTCTGTGGCTTGAACTTCCATTCACAGTGTGTTGGCCAAGTTTGCAGACCTGTCATGTCTTCTGGATGGCTTTGGTATTAAAAAGACAGGCTAACCAACAGAGAAGCAGCTCATCCTCTTTGCACACACAGACCCTCACACACACACACACACACACACAGATGGAATCTACTTGGGGATTTAGATCTTATAAACTGTCAGTTCTCAAGATGTCAACAAGACCATTCAGCTGACAGTCCGTCATTGCCAGGGAGAGCTTGGCTTGGTGCTCCTACCTTCCACTACTGTAGTCCGAGTAGCCAGAGGGTGCATGGGGGCAAATGGGAGATGGGAGGAGCCCCCAGCTGCCCACGAGTGCACTTCAGAGCCAGAGGAAGAAGACGGTGCACACACCAAGAACACCTGTTTGGATGGAGTACTTGCAAGAGCCACAGTGTTTTGTTTCTGTGATCTTTTGGCTTCTGACCTCCAACATCCAGAAACCAGGCTTCCCTCCCACCCTCCTCCTCCAGCACATCCATGTCTGATCACTGATGGAAGTCTTACATATTAGGCTCTCTCCATGGGTCTAATTTCAAGAGAGAAATCTCTTACCATAATGACATGTGAGCCATCTTGGGGTGAGAAGAGGCTCACACTCCTGTCTCCTCACCCCTTACAAGGCCACATTCCCAGTAGAAGCGCCTGAAAGCCCTTCCTAATGCAGCCGTTTTCTGAGGCTAGCCTTGCAGCCTGGAGAATGGGCTGAGTGGAAAAGCGCCATTAGCAGGCATGGTGGTGTGGCTAGAGCCACCGAATGAGCAGCTTTGTTGCAGCTCTGTCACTCTTGGCCTTCAGAGGTGTGGAGGCAAGCAGCACTCTAGAGGGACTAAGCACCATGGGAGGTTCACATGGAGACAGCCATCATGAAAGCACATGCCAGCTACAGAACATGCCACCAAAGCTGTCACTGTGGAGCTGACCTTCACGTTCAAAGCCACCTTTAAAATCAGCTATTGGACAGCAGTGGGAGGGAGATGCTGTGTGGCCATCTCCTTCCTTCACACCCCCTTCACCATTTCATCATACTGCAGAGCATGAAGGCTCTGTTTCTGAGGAATCATGTGGTGCTAATGGAAGTCCCAAATTCTGTCCTGGACAGCCATTTATGCCAGGGCTGGAGGACAGCTGGAGATCACTTTTATGTACCCTTCCTTGACCTAACATGGCAGCAAGGTGGTATTTTATTCTCTTTGGTGGCTGGGAAAAGGAAGAAAAGAGGCCACTAACCCAGGGCAGGAGGAGTCGGCACGAGGGTTGACCCCTCACATCAGACCGGGCTCATCCTCCATGCGCCTGGCTCCCGAACACAGAATGCTGAAAAATTCTCTAACATGGACTATAACCCCACCGCAGAGTTAGGTGTCTTCTTTGAGCCAAATCATTACAAATTTATCTTAAAATATGGCTTGAAGCCATATTTTGACTAAAAAAAAAAACAAAAAAACAAACAAACAAAAAAACAAGAAACAACATCAGTACAACAGTACCATTCAGAACTTGAATAGAGATTTAACAAATGTGTGTTATTACTTTATGAAACTATTTTAGATTATTGAAAAACTGGTTTTTGCAAAGGAACATGACTTTTAATAGAAAACCCAATAAAGGACAATATAAACATTACAGACTATTCTCACTTTAAAACGAAATTGACAAAATTACAAATAAAATATTATCATGACATTGAGGGAATCAGATACCATGGCCAAGCAGATGGCAAGAACAGCACACTGTAAAGGGGCATGGACGTCATCTGTCACCTCAACAAGTCAAGGGCATCAGTGTACACTCATTTGAAGTCATAGCAGTAATTTCTAATGAAAGCTACATGCAAACTAGGAAGGAGAAAAATAAATACAGATAGAGCTTTGAAGGCTGAGATGTAGCTCAGTAGAAGAACACTTACCTAGTGTGCCCAAAGCACTGGATTCAATATCCAGTACTACTCTCAAATAGACTATTTAATAAAATCAACAGCAAATTTAAAATACTAAATTTGCTTAATGTGCTAATATTTGGTTGTGTTCATTTTCTTCAAACAACATAATTTTGTTTTTCTTTATGGCTGAATGTAACTCTATTGTGACTACACATCACATGCACATGCACATGATTACACCTCTCTCTCTCTCTCTCTCTCTCTCTCTCTCTCTCTGTCACATGCATGTGTGCACACGCGCATACACATGACAGAGGAAGCAATCAAACCATCACATCAAAATGAGTATAGTGTACACACATGTGTATAAGCACACTTTAGTAGAAATACAACCTAAACACTGTCAAAAACTAGGAGAACATCTAGCCTGGATTCCACATGCACGCAGATGTCTCCTAACATCAATTTAAGATATGTGTCAAAACTGGAATCCATTTCCCATGTATGCATGTCCTTGTCAAAGTTGTCGCCATCTCTTGAATGACACCCTCCATCCAGTTGTGAGAGCCAGCCTCCCTTCTCCCTCCTCCCTCCTCCCTTCTCCTCCCTCCTCCCTCACACCCTATACCCCATGCATGTCCTCCTGGCTCACCTGACAGCATTCCACTTCTTGCCTTCTGTTCCTATAACCTGCCCACTCCTAAGTGGTGCCCAGGACTTGCACCTTCTCCTTACAGACTCCAGACCAGGTCCAGAGTTATCTCCAAGACTGTGAATCAGATCCTGTTCCTCATTCCTCACCACAGGATGCACTTACACTGAGCAGGGCTTTGGTTTGTCTAGGCTTTATTAGAGTGCCATGTAGAGGCACCGAGGCCCATGGGTTTGAACATACAGTTCAGTAAGCCTTCCCCCCTCCCCCGCAACCCCACTGTAGAGATGCTGTCTCACTGGCCTCCAGTCTCCATTCCAAACAACGGAAGTGAGTTTCTCACAGCTCTGGAAGCTGCTGAGTAGAATTAAAGCAGATTGGTGGCAGGTGTGGGCTGCCTCCTGCTCATAGACAGCACCTTCCCTGTGCCCACAAAGCAGACCGCAATCTAGAGGAGGAAACACAAAGGCTAACAGAGAGATGCTATTGAATGACTGTTCCTGGGGAGCTGTGAGAAAAATTCATCTACCCCAGAAAGGGTGCTGACACAGACCAAAGAAACAGTCCCACCCAAGTCTAGCTTGGGGAGCCAATGAGTTGTCTATTGGGGTTACATACAAGAGTGTGAGTGAAGGGTTTCTTACATAGCATAGGTAACTCAAAGGCGGCCACATCACCAAAACTCCACCCAGCCTAGATGACACCTTTCAAATATGCTACTGCAGTTCTCAGCACAACATGCAGGCTGCTCCACCGAAGAGTCCCCTCCCTAACAGTTACTGCTCACATAACCTTAGGGAGGGGCCTTGTGAGTCCACTTTCTTTCCAGTTCTTGGAACTTTCTTGTGAATTTCGTGAGCTACCCTCCTTTCCTCCAGGAGGAAACATCTCAATTAGGAGGTAGCAGTCACTAAACAGATGTCAGAATGCACGCTGAGTATATGAACAGAAGCAGGCCAACTACTACATGTTCAGCTGCTGCTGTGGGGGCCTGGGCTCTGCGAGGCAGTTAACAGCAGAGCTCCAGCTCCAGCCGCTTCGGCTCACAGCACAGCAAACAAATAGTGTTTCCTAGAAATGTGTCAACATGACCTGGGAGAAGACAGGGGTGGCGGCTACTCCTTGTACTGCTTACTGTGAACCGCCATAGTGGCACAGCTCCATCCGGCTCATTATTCACATTTGTGCACAGCCAGAAGCCACACTGTCATGCTGTTCCTGGACTCTGGGGCCAGGCTGCCTTGTCTGTGTGCTTGCCTCTAGTCTTCTGGGCACTGGGAGGCTCTTTCCACTGCACTTCAGGCCCCATCCTCACGCTGAGCTCTGAAGACTTGACATGAACAGCATGGAACACCCCGTCTTTAGACACCATATTTGCTGGGGCCAGGGAGATGGCTGATGGGTAAAGTGCCTACCATAAGCATGAAGACTTAAGTTTGGATCCCTAGCACCTGTGTAAAAACTAGGCACAGAGGGAAGCATCAGTAACTCCAGCCCTGGGGGGACAGAAACAGGCAGATCCGAGGGGCTTGCTGGCCAGACAGCCTAGCTGAAACAGCAAGGTTCAGTGAGAGACCATGGTCTCAAAACCTAAGACAGAGGAGTGATTGAGGAAAATACCCGATGTTGACCTCTGGCCTCCACCCATGCTTCCATGAGCAGAGCGCTTGCATAGATATACATAAACACACACTCATACACACAACATGTCACACATGTATACACTCATACACATACACACACACAAAAACACAGAACACACACATACACATAAATCACACATGGAAGCATACATATATACAATCACACATGTAAACACACATACATATACTCATCACACTTGTACACATACAAACACACATACACAACACACACATACATACATATACATGCATACAATCACACATGAACATACAAACACACATATACACAACACACACATGCATACATATACATGCATACAATCACACATGAACACATAAACATACTCATACACACAACACACACAATCACACATATATACAGACATATATACATATACACCCACTCATACACACAATCCCATATGCCCACATACAAACACACATACATACAACCCATAACCACACATATACATACACATACACAACAATACACAGATGCACCATTCTTGCTCACTGTGGTGATGCATATCTATAATCTCTGCACTCAGGAGGAGGGAGAAGACAGATCATGAGTTCAAAGCTAACTCTGCAGCTAGTTCCAAACCAGCGTGAGCTGTAGAGAAAGAACTTGTCTCAAAACCAAGAAATGGGCTGAAGTTCAAGCTGTAGTGGGCTTGCCCGGTATGTGCAAGGCTCCGGGTTCTGCTCCTGAAGGGGAACCTCATCTTTAAAGATGTCCTGCCTGCTGGTTAGTTTTTATTGTCAACTTGAAACAACGTAGGCTCAGGAAGGAAGAAACTCCATCAGATTGGCCTGTGGCCGTGTCTGTGATGAATTAAGTGACGATGGATGTGGGTGGGTTCAGCACCCTGTGGGTGGCGCTATCCCTAGATGGGTGGGCTTTGGAGTTATGAGAAAGTCAGCCAAGCAAGGCAGGCAGCAAGCCAGTGAGCAACATTTCTCCATGGTTTCTGCTTTCAGGTTCCTACCTTGAATTCCTGCCCTGACTTACCTCGGTGATGGACTGTGGCCTGGAAGCATAGGCCAAATAAATCCTTTCCTCTCCAAGTTGCCTTTGGTCATGATGTCTATCAAAGCAATAAAAAGTAGACTAGAATACCCTGATAGGCAAAACAGGGAGGCTATTGTTCTCTTTTGTCTCAGAATGCATGGCTCTTCAGACAGAAGCCAATGGACCAATGGGGCACCAGCACTGTTGCTTGGACATTGCAGCTGTCCAAAGGATAGCCATTGCTTGGACTTTTGTCCCAGTTCCTGGCTTTGTTGCTTTGGGCGGATGACTTGGCTCCTGGGCCTCAGTTTCTCATCTACAAAGTTGAGTTGTTAACAGTGTTTCTCTCAGAATGATCGGGAAGGTTCCATGAAGTCACCATGACTCAGCCGTGAGAAGAGCACCTGGCATACAGTAAACACTGAATAAACAGCGCTCTGGGACTGTTCCTCATGCTGACTGCCAACAAGAGTGGGCTGTTGGTGTTACTACAACCCGTTGCCGCTACTGATTCATAGTCACTGGTAAATGCTTTCTGGTTATGCAATTACTTGAAGTGCATGTGGTCTTTTTGTCTTTAAAATTAGTATTACTTTTATTGGCACATATAATTCATTGTATGTAATAATTGTTTCTTTCAGGTGTATCATTATCATGCACTTGGACAATACTCAAACTCCACGTCCTCTCTGTCTCCTCTCTGGCTCTTTGGCTCATTCCTTTTCCCAGTCTCCCTTCACTTTTGTGTCATACGGTTTATGTATCTATAAAAAATCTGGGATCCACAGATGAGAGAAATCATGTGGTGTTTGTCTTTGTACATGATCTTTTGTTTTTAACTGACAGTAAAAAGTTTGATTTGAGCAATCAGATATTGTCTGATAGCGAAAACTGCCTGAGTGACACCTGCAGATGCCCCTTCGTTCAGCCCTGTCCCCATCATTTACCTGGCTGGCCCTGTCTCCCGCTTCGGCTACCAGGGACTATGAACTGAGGATGCAGCATCAGTGACCAAACCCTGTAACACCTAGTGACTAGTGACATAGTGGCCCATGAGGGTGTGCAATGGCCATGATCTGAGCTCAGAGAAAAACCATGCAAAGGAAGCTTTTGGAAGTTACCTGCAAAGAAGACTAAGAAACTCTCGGTGTCCTCCTGCCTCAAGCCCCAGAAGGCATGGAAGCCTCATCATCAGTCCATAAGAAAATCTTAACAGTGGCATCACAGGAAATCTGCACTCTAGAAGAACTAGAAAGTCTGCACTCTAGAGGAATTTCCAAGGATCTTTACACATAAAGCAGGGAGCAGTGAAACTATCAGGGTGGGCAGGGGTGGAATTTTATGAACCATTCCCTGGAACGTTCCAATTCCCCAAACTCCAAGATTGTTAGGCAAAATTTCAAGGGCTTTTGGGGTGCATTTAAAAAACTGTGGAGGGGATTATTTAAAGTTGTTCATTAACTATAAAATGCTACCTACCACAATGCCCTCAGCACTGTCCACGGTAGTGTGGTAGCATCAGTAGGGCTGTTACACAGCACCACAGTTAGAGGCAAGACCACACTTTGAGCAGCATAGTGTATCTATGTGAGCAGTCAAGGTAAGGTCATTGGAAAGGGCAGTGTGCTTCTGTGCCTTGGGGAAGAGGGAGATGTTTGACTGGCCTTATACAGAGATGGAGGCTCTGTCCCCTTGGTCACAGAGTGACTACAATTAGCACCTGTCTTAACTGGAACAATGCATATTGTGTGCATGCCATCATGTTCAGGGTATTAGGGGCACAACGTGTGTCCAGCAATATCCCAGACAAAATGAATGTTTCCCCAGCAGAATTTCTTTGCTCAGATGAAGTGCCTGGGTATCAGATAATGACAGGGAGACTTGTGAAGCTTCCCACTGTAAATAGAGTGATGCTTTGGCTTTTCAAAGATTCAGATCAGGTGGGAGGGTGCAAGTTCACTAGGGAAAGACCTGAGCTGTTGCAGATTCTTATCCCACTTCTACCAGGCTCCATGCCACTGGTCCAGGTGATCATCCACTGGCAGCCAGAGCCTTACCTCTGACCATCATACTCTTCCCATACGGCAACTGACACGTAGGTCTTTTGGCATCAGAGCTTTGCAGAATGCCCAGAGGTACATGCTCATCATAGTATAGATCAGGTTCATGATACTGCATGCTCATCACATCATGAATCAGGTTCACAGCCTATGGGAAGGACTTGTGCTCACCACTGGCCTTCTTTGGGTCTTTTAGTCAGAGACTGCAGGCAGGGGAGACAATCCCATTGGGGTAGGTGTCCCTTCCAGGCCAGACGGATTACTGTTCTTTTCTCCTGCAAAGGGGACAGCATAACCAGATGGCCAGTGAATGGCTGGTTAACACCCTCAAGAGACAGCCCTGGTGGAACACAGCACCATCTTCTGATGCCAGCACTAGACACAGATCAGCCTTGGGAAGAGAGACCCATGCCTGGCACACATGTGATTTCTGCCTGACCACCTCGGCCTCTATTGTCATGTTCCATTGAGTCAACACTCTGGTGACTGTTACACAGGCAGCTAATGTGGCCTTTTGGAATTAGAAGTCTGCTTCAGACTGTAACACCCCTTCCTGGAAGGGTGCGTTCAATCCGTGTGAAATCATCTTAAAGACATGTACACTTTGTGCTGGCTCCTCTGTGGTTGCTACCCAAGGCTTCCGTGTCCTTAAACTCCACTTCTTCCTCCCTTGTCTAGGTTTTCCTTCACTGCCTGATGACCAAGCTGCCTGTTCTCCTGGTTATGCAGTGCCATGAGTCTCTGGGCATCCTGTGTGCATGTCTCTCTAGTCTGTGTCCAGTCACCCTGGTTCTTTGCTGTTCTTTCCTCCTTGATTCACCAGCATAAGTGACAGTAGAGCCCTTTGGGGAGTGTCAGGGCATCGTGACACTCATCAGCAGGGAGCCTTCTCCCTGGGTCCAGCCTCTCCCTTAGCCAGAGGCTGCGGGTCTGCAACTAGCTCAGGTCCAGAAACAGAAGGGATGTAATTATGTTTGGACTGGAGCAACTACTCTCAGCAACCCTCAGGGTGTGTGTGTGTGTGTGTGTGTGTGTGTGTGTGTGTGTG
>CABHPP010144215.1:1134-18472 GCA_902168425.1 Peromyscus attwateri | reverse complement strand
AATTATGATTGAATCAGTAAGATTAGGACTCTCTGGAGTGGGGCAGATACTGAGGGGCGTAAACTGGTGGTTGTGAGTAATGGATTAGATAGTCTGTAGTGTGGGAGGAGCAAAAAGATGGGTGGAGCTTTTTGAGTTCTCACCTTGGAGAAGGTATTTAAGCCCTGCTTCTTAGACTAGTGTTCAAACACTGAGAGGGCTCGGAGCAAGCTGCAGCAACCTACTGATTTCCTGGTGAGGTGAGGCCTCAAGGTAGGTTGGGGGTTACCTTGATGGGTGAGAGTGGGAGCTATTGAAGCTGGCTTGGTAGCATGTGGAGCTAATATGGGTGTTTGGAGTTTGCAGTTCACAACAAGCCTGTAGCAGTTGATGGCAAAGAATTAGTGTAGGAGTTAGTGACTGCAGGGCTTCTCTGATCTCTGTTTTTAATCCCAGGTTCTCCAGTGTTGAAAGATTTCACAATGGGATCAAATTCTCCTGTAATCAGCAGCTCTGAAGTCCCCCAAGGATCCCCATTGCCACCTGGAGTGAGTGGACACCCCAGTGTATTTCTGAGTAACATATCCAGCAGTTCTCCAGTGAACTCAGATACCCAAGGTTCCCCGAGTGCCTCAGTTCCACCAGTTCAACAGGGTTTCCTGGCATCTCAAGTCACACCAGTGTCACAAGATTCACCCGGTGAACCAAGGAAACAAGAGAAGAAACGCACTTTTTTCACCCGGGAACAGAAACTTGTCCTTGAGGATCATTTTAAAAAGTGCATATATGTGAGCCAGAAGCAATGCATGGCACTGGCTCAAAGGTTTGGCTTAAAGGAGCACACTATCAAGGTATGTCCCCCTCATTCTCCCTCTCTTCTATTCTGATAGTCTGTCCCCCAGGAGCCACCCACACACCCCTGAATCCCCTATTTCTGGTGGCCCTGCATTATTGAGGCTACTTGACACAGTAACACTATGTAGCAGGGTAATGATGCTGTATCCCAGGGTGGATTGGAATGCCCCTTAGGTCCTTAGTGCAGACTCATGATGCAGAGGGATAATGATGCCCCAAAGTGTCTTACTGGCCTAGACATCAGGGCTCCCCTCCAAATTCCAGGCTTCTAGTAAAAGCTCCCTCATATCTCAGACCCACCTTACCCAGTTTTCCTCTTTCTTGATTCAAGGAACCTTAGAGATCTGTGTTAGGTCATTGGTGTAGACCAAGGTCCAGGCCTTTCATCTAGCATCTTCTGATAGGGATCTCCATGGGGCACCTGGCCTCTCCTGATCTCCTCTCTCCCTTGTATCTCAGGTGTGGTTCAAGAACAGAAGAGCTAAGAGGAAACAGAAGAATGCTCAAGAACTTCTTGGGAATCCTGGCTGTGGACCTCCTGATAGGCCAGCTTTCCCTGATAGTTGTGCCAGTCTTGCTCCATCTATGAGTGCAGATTCCCTCTGCCAGAAGCCTGACCAGCATTCCCCAGACCAGGAATCAAACTTGTGGACACTTGAACAGGTCCCTGAGGAGGTTGGCTTCACGAAGAGTCCAGCCAAAGAGCAGAGGGAGAGCCAAAAGGATAGTGAACTACCTGGGAGGAGTGGCCACCAGTCAAGTGGTAGGTCTGGCCTTGGCAAAGTTTCTGTCCCTCTTCCTGGGCCTGGCAGCTCACAGCCTATGCAGGAGAGACCATTGGGTGTCAGCTCTCCTCCACTCAGCACCACTCTTTTCACAGAACCTGAATCTATCTCCTGCATTCCTCAGACCAATGAGTGTCTCTTAAATGAAGTCCCAGCAGCAGGAGACAGAATCCCAGGTCTGTCAGCACAATGTGCATTTTCTGCAAGCCCAACTCCAGCTCATGACGTGGACTCAACACAACCTGTGGAATCCAGAACATCTTCAAAACCAGCTCCAGAGACAGCCACCAAGGCATCTGAAAGAATAAAGGAAACTCCATCAGTCAACAGCATTCCAGAAACAAAGGATTTTCAAGACTCCAGTGCCATCCAGGATCAGCTGTTTCTGCAGCATTTGTGTGACTTGGAAGCCTCTATTGTCCCACTGTCCCCTCCTGACTTCTTTGAGAACTTCTCTCTCCTTGAATTCTTTTAAGAACTCTTCATCCTGAGCATCCTGACACTCCTGTCTTCAAGTTACAGAGTAAAGTGTACACTGGTTGCTGCCGCCACACACTGCTTTCCTTTGCCGGGACAAAATTCTAACACTGTATCTGAGGCTGGCCTTTAATGTTCAGGGATCCACCTGCTTTTATTGCAGAATGTGTGTGTGATCACAATTGATGGCTGAGAATTTAGACACAAGACTAGAAGTTTTTCAGTGACAGTATTTTTTGCTGTTTTTGTTTATTTTGGAGTTAACTGTGTCTAATGTCCATGCAATATGTAACAATTGTGCAGATATCATGGGAGATCTTTCTTGACGTAGATCAGTTTGGATTATATATTCTGGCTCTCCTCTTTTCTGCCTCTTGAGTTATGATATTCCAGGTGTAGGCTAATATATCTGGTCTATGAACTTCTCTCCTAATTAGTGAATTGTATTAATCCACTTTGTTATTCATTTCTTATCTTTCACTCAATAAAGTGATTTTAATCAAATTCCACATGTATTTCTTCCTAGTTTGTAATGGGCCACGACATTGAGCAAATTAAAATCTCGAGTGTGTGAGATGGCTAAGAAGAAAAGAGTATGTACTTTGGACCCACTTTAGTACCCACCATCCCTGTTATGTGGGCCCAACTTCCTCTTCAGGGGTCTGACCACTCTCCTGGACCTTTTGTGCAACTACAATGCAAATGCACATACTGCATTCCTCCACAGAATTAAAACTGTGGAAGACTGAGCAGGACCCTTGTTATCTCAAAGGGTTCATTAAGCCGATCACGGTGAACTAAACATTTCATCCCAGCAGAAAGGATGCAGAGTCAGGAGGATCTATCTGGGTTTGAATGTAGCCTAGTCTATATAGTGATTGCAGGGCCTCCAGAACTATGAAGACAGCCCAAGTCTCAAAAAACACAAGAAAGAATATGCTTCTGCAAAGATAATGTAAGTTGGAGTGTGACACCTTGTTCTTGTCTCCAACAGTATCTTTTTCAATCATTGCCCAGAGACATGGGTCACCAGAGTGTGGAGAGAGTACTTAAGAATTGTAAGCTCTGGAGCAGCCAGTCTGCTATTATGCTGACAGTCTCCTATTAACACAGTAATGATTTGTATAATTATTTCTCTGTTGAGGAAATATAGATCCTCAGTAGACAGCTGGAGAGTAAGAATGAGTCCCCTGAGTCATCTGTGCTGCAAAGGAAATCTTCAGCAAATTCTGTTAAGAAGTCATCGGGAACACCTAGTGAATTTGGAGTTACTCTGTTTCATATCCCTCCTCACAGCTTCACTGATTCACGAAGGTACCCCTGTAGGTTCATATTCCAGTATGCTTTCTTGCCCACCAATGCCCGAATTTTCTCCAATAGGTCCATCCTACCCAAGAACCTTTTTTTCCTAAGGGCCTCAGGATCCCCCAATGTCTGTATGTAACCAGATGTCCTCAGAGGCACCCAACTGGAATAACTGCTTTCCCATTCACCACCCGTACACACATCAGTATCTAATATTCTTTGTGATCCTTTACTGCTTGGGACAGTTACAGAATGTGTATATATGTGCATCTGGGGCTTTTCCTTGCATTCTGCTTCAGCTGGGGTACATCCTTGGAGTCAAATTATTGCTTCTTAATGACTCGGATATGTAGACTTCTTGTCTTCTAGTAAATCCCTGGATTCTTCATAATGCTCCTACCCTTGAACTCATGTTGTGGTTTGCCCAGCCACAAAAATTATTTTTGTTTCTACTTCATAACTGTAATTTTGCTATTTTTGTGAATCATAAATATAAATATCTGATATTTCCAATATTCTTAGGCCACCACTACAAACGGTTATGAACTCCAATAGGGGTCCTGACCCACAAGTTTGGAATTACTGTTTAAGCTGAAACTTTCCTAATCGTTTGGTGTCCAGTCAAACTTATGTAGTTGAAGGTTTCTCCAGTCTTGCCAGGCCCCCTTTGGTCCCATGTTCCTGTGGTCCTTCCCAGCCTTGTGATTCAATCAGCCATTTATAAAATAATCATTCAGAGGCTTAATATTAATTATCATTTGCATGGCCTATGGCCGGCCTCTTGCTAGCTAGCCCTTATAACTTAAATTAACCCATTTCTATTCATCTGTATGTTGTCACATGTTCTGTGGCTTTCCTTGTGTGCCATTACATGCTGCTCTCTGGATAGTGGAATGTCATCTCCTCCGCCTCTGCCTTTCTTCTTCCTATCCCATTCCTTTTTTCCCACCTGCCTTTAAGCTGCCTGGCCATAGACCAAACAGCTTTATTTATCAACCAATCAGAGCAACGCTTATTCCCAGCATACAGAAAGACATCCACAGCATTTCCCCCTTTTCTACTTCAGAGAAGATGGGCATTGAAGAATCTTCATATGGAGTTTACTTTCACTGTGGCAAAGGTTAGCCATTAGGCAAGAAAGTGCCCTTGCATCAACTCCTGAGCATATGCTATCCAAAATGGACAAGCAGGACACAAAACAAGGGACTACCGATCCTTGCCAAGTCAAGGTAGGAAGGCTCTCTAAAAAATTCTACTGGACAAATGAGGCTGTCAGATATGCTAAGCATGTAGATCAAAGATGATGCCCCAACATTGCCCAGAAACCTCGGGTGACTGTCCGGGCACCTGGCTATTTCTGCCATAACTCAAATATTTTGGAAGTTTCTTGTTTACACTTCCTGCTTTAATAGGTATTATGTCCTTCTTGGGGCTCTGAGGGAATGGAAGATTAAATAGTTATAATTTTTCTTGTTAACAATTCAGAAAAGAAACTCACTAAGAGCTGTAAAGTGTAGAAGTTTAAAAGACATAAAGGATGGCTTTTAATTGGTAATATAAGTTAGGATAGAAAGTGAATTAGGTACATTTTGGATTCACCAAAATAGGATAGATAATGGAATATTTTCACTTAGTTTGTCAAATACAAAAGGACTAGACAAAGTTGATGTATTTTTTGCTTGTATATATTGTAAATAGTTATTGTAATTTTTGTATATAGTTTTTCTTATATTAGTTACAACATTTTTTATTTTAGACAAAAAATGGGAAATGTGGTGATATTTTATCTTTGTCCCCCAATAAAGCTGATCTGAGGATCAGAGGAAAAAGTCAGCCACTATATTAAACATAGAAGTTAGGCAATGGTAGCTCATACCTTTAATCCTAGCACGCAGGAGGCAAGGATCTGCTTGGATCTTTGTGAGTTCAAGGACTTACTGGTAACAGAGCAAGGAAGGGTGGCACACATCTTAAATTCTAACACTAGTTTAGCATAAAGGTCTGGATGTCTGTACAGGCAGACAAAAAGTGAAAGAGCTGGGCAGGAAGAGGTAGTGATGTAGCTGTGTGGAGAGGAAATGAGATGGCAGAACAGCAAGGCATATAGGCATGGGTATACAAGAAGTAGGTCTCTTTGGAAGCTGAGGGTCAGTAAGGTGAGGTTGGCTTTGGCTTGTCCTATTCCTCTGATCTTTCATAATATACCCCAATATCTGGCTGCATGTTTTTTGTATTTAATAAGACCTTTTAAGGTTTGTGTTACAATCATCCTCCCTTCTTACCTCCTTTTTGAAATCTAATGTCTCAGAAGTATGTGTGGGTGTGTGTCTATAGCGAACTTTCCATCCAGCATGTTCTCAGTGGGTGTGGCCCAGGTGGGGGCACTCAGTTCTTCCTCTGACTTCTTTTTCTTCTAGATCCACAGTGGTAAGTACAAAGGGGAGAATTCTCATGACGTTCCAGAGGAGCGCCTATGATAGTTGGAAACTGAAAGTGTTTTCTAAGTCATTCCATTTTCTTGATTGCTTAACTGTCCTTGTCTTTGTCAATGTAAATTCCAAGTCTCTAGGCACATCCTGAGTGAGTTCCATTTCCATTCTTGACCCCATTCTAGAAGTTCCTTGCCATGATGATCAGGCCCATGTGTGTCTCTGTGTGTAGTTCCTAGGAATACATGTTGTGTAGCTTAGCCCCAGCTATAGCAACAGACCCATGTCAACCTGCAGCAGTGCCCAACAATCAGAGGTGACCTGAGCTCCATGTCCTGTGACAGAACCCTAAACTCTAGAACAGAGTGTGTGAAGATTGAAAAACCTACTGATTTCCAAGGAGAGCTGAGTATGGGGGAAGGTGGATGGATAGTGTGAGTGGTTTGGTTTGTTCCTATCTTGGGCAGAAAGGGAGCTGGGAGAGCAAAAGCAGGCTTGTGGCAGCAGCCTGACAGCTCCAGAGTGAGGTCCTTGCCTGACCCCAGCCTCTCTGGATTGAGGAGCTTGTATTAACACAAAAGTTGTCCGTGGGTTCATTTCAAAGATGTTAACACTGAATGCCAGATGCATACTGGAACTGGACTAGAAAGGTAGCAGTCAGGGTGAGATTTAGGGTGCTGGTTTTGAGGCTGAGTTTCTGTACTCTGTTTTCCTGTGAAGACACAGCCATGGACCCTTTCTTGACTGCAGAGGAGCCAGGAATAAATAATTGGAAGTCTAGATGGGCAGCTGCTGGGGAAGTATAGGCATGACTTATCAATTTTATTTTTCCTCCTGATGTTCCAATGGAGGAATATTCCCCAATATTTCCAAACACACATTGCTCTCAAGACCTCCATTGTCCCTAGGTGTCCAAATGCCTCCTGGCCCCCTAATGCCTCATTGTCTGCAAAGCCGCTCATTATCTGCGTGTCTACAAATGCCTCCAAGGACTCCAGTGAATCCAGATTTCCAGGTTAACCCACATCATTCAGATCCAACTTGTCCCCACATCTCCTCAGGGCCTAAAGCTCTTCTCAAGGCGCCAAGCAAAGAGCAAAGTGAACACATCTGGCACACCCAGAAAAAAAGGCATGAGCTGGAAGCATATTTCAGATTTTGCAAGTTTCCCACACATAGGCATCGTGCAGAGCTTGGGCAAAAGATTGACTTGATGGAGTACCAGATCCAGGTCAGTCCTCTCTCTTGTCCTTCTTTCTCCCAGTCACAATAGCCATGGCCCCCTCAACCACCTGCAACCTGTGGAGACCTCCAGCTCTTCAGGTGCTCTTTGTTTGCTAGGTTTGCTTGTCTCCTGAATACAGAGAGTTGGCTAAGTGTTTCATTGGTGTGGACCCAGGCTGGGTACCACAGCCTTCTTCAGTCTTTGTATAGAAAACCCAGCACACCCTAGAACCATATTGAGGAGCCCAACAGTTTTTCCATGTGTCTAGAGATCTGGGTACCCTTTGAATCCTCTGTTCCTGGGGCATAAATATCTCTAGTCCTGTTGCTTTCCTCCCTCTTATTGGGCCTCTGAGGTCCTGTGGTGTGGAATAAAAGCAGGGATGGAGAGGGAGGTAGAGGCTTGTTTTTTTTTTCTTGCATCCTCATATCTGGTGCTTAGACTAGTGTGTTAGTTGCTTAGACTAGAGGCCCCTCTTCCTGATCTCTCCCTTTCTGCTTTGTCCCTTACGGTTTGGTTCAGGAACTGGAGGACTAGATAATCTCAGGAGCAACCCCAAGAACATCTAGAAAAATCAGAGAATCAAGGAGGAGAAGCCAGCCTTCAGTGCAGCAGAACAAGTGCTCATGTCCCCATCAATTCCCCTGCCACAGTTTGTTCTGTGTACTCAGGCCTGTCAAATGTTAGCTATGTTCCTGAAACCAGACCCTCTAATATGATCCCTGACCAGTTCCCATCTTTATCAGACCTGGGGAAATTCTGGGTATGGTGCTGGCTGCCCAAGTCCCAGCTGCAGCAACACTGGCACATGTCCATTAAGAAAAGTCACAGACCAAGTTAAATCAGTAGCATTTTAAAAGATGAAGAGACTCAGCTCCAGTGCTAAAATCCAGTCCTAGCCACAACTCTAGTACCTCTCTCATCTCGTAGATCCAACTGCAGCTCAAGCTCCCACCAAAGTTGCAGCCTGCTTCCCCAGCCCCAGCCCTGCATGGGGATGATGCTCACAGCACACCTGCATTCCCAGACCATTTCTGGTTTAAGGACTCTATAGATTTGACATTTCCCTAAATAACAATACTGCATTGTTTCCCAAGTGTGCTGTTTCCTGACTTTGTCCAGCCCTACTCACCCCATGATTATTTCTAGGAACAATTTGGTCCTTGGAAAGACATTAGTGTACAAGTAAGATGTGACAATGCAAAAAGTGGACCCAGGACATTTCTCTGTGTATAAGGAGTGATTGTGTTTTGGTGCCTTCTTAGTCCTGAAGATTTGCAGGTGAAGTCCTGGTTTTGGTTCATATTTCATAATCTACCAGGTTCCAAGCTGCTGCAAGTAATTATTGGCTGTTTTCCTAGAGCCAGTCACAGTCAATGTTAATGTCTGGCCATGAGTGCCCTACTTCCTTTTGGAGGCCATGGCAGTAAGCTCTTGGATTTCTAGCCCAGCAGTTGAATGGATGGGCAGAGGTGATTTTCCTGCTGATCTTATTGCCCAGATCTCCAACAGGTCCTAATGTGTGGGTTTCCTCAGGTAGTCACTGTTGTGCAACTCAGAACTGTTCTTCTAAGAAATAATTGCTGAGTCATTTCCTGGCTGGTTTTCATTGTTTATTGTGTAATTTATTTTGTTGAATTTTATTCATTACATACATGTGCCATTAGACTCAATTCTTTGTTTTATATGTGTGTTAATTGTCCATTAAGCTGGGCACTCCATGGTAACTTATAATCTATATTTTGACCTAGTGGAGCTTTCATTAATGGTCTCAGTCTTCAATGTTACCTGAGCCTTGGGTGCAGAATTTGTGTTGTAGATGGATCAGTTTGGGCTGGATACTACACAATTGTTTTTCTCTGTATTTCAATTGGCTATTGTTGTCTGTGGTGGTCTCCATTTGTTGCAAAAAGTTTGAGAGGTAAAAGCTACTCTTTTCATAGGGTATAAGAATTTAGAATGAAGTTAGGCATTCTTCTGTTTTAGGAATGTAGCAACATTAGGTTCTTCTAGGGTCTATGAACCAGGCTGCTATTGGTAAATGGTCAGTTCTACATTACCCAGGTATTAATATCCACCTATTTCTTAGACCTTAAGTCCAATTATTTGGCTCTTTAGTTCCCCAAAGATTTACGAGTCACCATTGCATCATTAGGGATATCTTGCAATGATTCTATATGTGACACTATTCTTGACGTGATGTGAACCAATGTCTCATTGGTTCTCCAGGTAGGGAGAGATGAGAAAAGCACAGGTTTCTCTGAAGGCTAGCTCAATTGGCCAATGATTTCTATTGGGGATAATCCCAGGAACATGGGTGAAAGGTTTTCTCACAAGAATAGAAATCACTCAAACCTGAAAGAATACTAAGTTGTCAAGCCCACCCCAGCAAGGATGACAGCTTGTGAAAGATGAAAACCTGGAGTTTACTGCACAGCCCATAGGCAATTCTTAACAGGTTAAAGAGTGTCCTGTAGTTACAATTTTCATTCGGCTGCGAATAATCTCCAAAATAAAGACATGGAAACCCATTATTAGTCTTGAACACTCAGCTTTAGCTTAGGCTTGTCCCAGTACCTCTTTTAATTTAACCTGTTTTTATTCATCTACATTTTGCCTAGAGTGTTTTTTTCCTTACTTTCATTTTGTATGTGCAACTCTCCTGCTTCCTTTATGTATCTCTGGCTGTCTGGCTCTTTTCATCTCTTTTACTTTCTTCTTTGAGCCTAAATTCATCCTCCTTCATATTCTCTCTGCCTGGAATTCCTGCCTACCTTTTTGCTCGCTATTCAACCTTCAGCTCTATATTAGATTGATCAGATGACTTAGGCAGGACATCTTTACATTATTAGACAAATGCAACACATCTTTAAATAGTTAAATATTCTGCCATAGAGCTTTTCTTGTGTTAGTGTCTGTGAGCTGTCCTTACTTCTTAGATGTGCTTGGAGGATGAGGGAGCCTAGTGAATCTGGTGAGTTTCATTGACTTAGGGAGCTATTGAAATGTCTATTTGCTGAGCTCAAGGAACTTCCATGCAGGCTTGGAACTTTCACCTCTCCTTCTAATATCCTACCATTCTATTCCCTTCTTCTTCTTGTTTTTTTGAGACAATGTCTCACTGTTTACCTCTGGCTGGCCTGGAACTAGGTATGTGGACCAGGAGAGCCTCAAACAACAGAAATCTGTCTTGAGTGTTGGGATTAATGTCATACACCTCCACTCTTGTCATTGCTCTTTTTAACTCTCTGTGTTAATCTTGTTGTCTCACCCCTATTTTAACATTCTCTGTCATGAGTTTCCCTAAAGGTAGAAGGCTTTAGTCTAGTGCAGTGGTTCTCAATTTTCCTAAATCTGTGAACCTTTAATCTCTTTCTCATGGTGTCCGTCAATCATGAAATTATTTTGGTTTCTACTTCATAATTTTGCTATGCATATGATTATAATGTAAATATCTGTGTTTTTTCTGATGACCTTAGTCTACTCCTATGAAATTGTCATTCAATCCCCAAAAAGGTCACAACCCACAGATTGAGATCCTGATAGAGGAACCTGGTACATAACAGCTGAGCATTGTTGTGCTCAGTGTCTTCACAGCTGTGTAGGACTGTTGACTGCTTTCCTCCCCTGGCAGTTCTAATAGAACTTTTCAATTCATTGAAAACCAGTTCTTAGGGAGATGGCTTCCAGGTGAGTCCTGGCTCCATTCTCTAACTCCTGTGTCCATGTGTGTGGTATAGCATTACTGTAATCCCAGGTGTTGGGCAGTTCATGGCAGAGGATCATCCTTCCCATATGGTGAGTTGACATGGGCCTACATAAGACTGTCTGAAACATCCACCTAAGCCATTATTTTTCTTTAAATACCAACTTTAGAACTTCTTTTTTCTAGAGGGATGACTAAGCATTATTTGGAGAAAAGAATAAATAAAAGGGAAAAAAGAAACTAACAAAAAACAATAATCACTTTATTTTTATGAGATGTTGTATTGTTGTATTAGAGTATTTGAATTTTGGTTTTCATTTTCTTTTCCTAGAAAAGATTTCATCCTTCCTAGACTTACTACAAACTCACCCTGAAGCTGAGGAAAACCTTGAACTGCCAAACCTGTTTTCACCTGCCTTTATTTCCCAGTTACTGGGATCACAGTACTGCACCATAGGAGAATGCATTTGTTTTTACAGAGTTTTTCAGTAATTGGTGTAATAGACCGATTAAGGTCCAACACTTCCTTAGCAACTTTATTTTAATAATTTAGTGTATGCCATTACCACAAAGAAAGCAATAATTGAACTTACTGAGTTACTGGGAAAAAAAAGGCACTGGGGGTGGTCTCACATGCCTTTAATTTCAGTGTCTGGGAGACAAATGGATCTCTATGAGTTCAGGGACAGCCTTGTCTACACAGATAGCTCTGGGCCTGTCACGGCATTGTAGAGAAAAACAAAGAATATAAAGTAATACTTTTGGGCTGGAGAGGTGGCTCAGAGGTTAAGAGCACTGCTTGCTCTTCCAAAGGTCCTGAGTTCAGTTCTCAGCAACCACAAGGTGGCTCACAACCATCTGTAATGAGATCTGCTGCCCTCTTCTGGCCTGCAGAGATACATTCAGACAGAACACTGTATACATAATAAATAAATAAATCTTAAAAAAAAAATAAAGTAATACTTTCAGTATGTTTCTTTGTTTTATTTACTTAAATTTATTTTAATTACATTGGTATGAAGGTGTCAGATCCTCTGAAACTGGAGTTACAGACAGCTTTGAACTGCGATGTGGGTTCTTGGATTTGAACCCAAGTCTTCTGGAAGAGGAATCCACGCTCTTAACCACTGAGTCATCTCTACAGACCCTCATTATTGTATTTTCATATGTAGTCCCTACTGAGTGCTCTCTTGTGCCCTCCTCATCCTCTTGGTTCCTTCCTCCCCATAGACCTCTTCCTGCTTCCCTTGCAAACATCTCACTGCAGTCATTTCTAATGCTTCACTCTCATTATGCCCCCACCAGATTGTATTTTTATCGATTTATTTCACATTGCTGAGGATTGAAACCTGATCTTATGTTTCTGACCCAAATGTCTAACCACAATGGTAGAGCTCCAATGCTGGACATTTTTTCTCTTATTTTTTAGATTACAATATGATCAAATTATCTCCCCCTCTCCTTTCCTCTCTGGATCCCGCCCATATTCCACAACTTGATCTTTTCAAATTCATAGCTTTTTCATTAACTGTGATTGTGTGGAGATATGTATTGCAGTCTGTATACTGTTACTTGTAAGTATGATTTTTAAGGCTGACCATTTTGGTATTGAAGAACCAATGGTGAGATCTTCCCTGAGGAAGACTTTCTCCCACTCTCAGCATTCTTGTTGAATTCTACTGGACCATTTTATGTCACCTGACACAAGCTAGAGGACTTTGAAAGGAGGAAAACTCAACTGAGAAAATGCCTCCATGACATCCAGCTGCATGGCATTTTCTTAATTACTGAATAATGGTGGAGGGCCCACCACATTATGGGTTCTGTTCTGCAGGTGATTGTGGTCCTTTGTGGTATATGAATGTAGGCTGAGCAAGTTATGATGGTCAAGTCAGTAAGAGAACCCCTTCTTGGCCTCTGCATCAGCTCCTGCCTCCAGGTTCCTGTTCTGATTTCTTTCATTGATGAACAGTGATATGGAAGCATAAGCCTAATAAACCTTTTTCTCCCCAACTTGCTTTTTGTTATGCTGTTTTGTTGCAGTAATAGAAACCACAACTAAGACACTGATATTTCTAAAATTAATTTTGAGACAGGGTCTAATGCAGCCCAGGCTGGCCTTGATCAACAATATATCAGAAGACAAACTTGGACTCCTCATTTTCTGCAGAACAGGTGATCCATCAATACCTGTTTTACATGGAGGATTCTGCTGTTCTGTGTACTCAGTTTTCAGAAACTTTGATGGTTGTAATTCAGTTTAACTTATGTGCACTTGACAGTTTGAACATGAATAAATGCATGGTCATTTTGTAAAGGTTGCTTCCTTTTGAGAGTATTCTGCACAAAACTCCCACACAACAGCATCCTATTTCCTTGTGATACCTCTTGCCTTCTTTTGGCCATTTGGGCTCTAGAGTTTCCCACCACATACCTGGTTCTCCAGTCTATCTGTTCCCATTTAGCAAATGTTCCAATCCACTTAGGCCATGTGTCTCACTGCAAACAGGACAGAATTAGATCAGACATATGGGACAATGCCATGTAACAGGCTTTGAATAGCTTAATTCCTTACAAGATTATTTTGAGGTTGTAGAAATGGCTTAGTGGTTAAGAACACTGACTGCTTTTCCAGAGCACCTGGGTTCAATTTCCAGCTACTATGTGGCTTATCACAAGCATCCATAATTGCAGTTCTTGGGGGATCTGATGTAGACACACAAGCACATGGGAGAAATACATGCAGGTAAACACTCAAACACATAAAATAAATTATAAATTACATTATTTGTCTGTTTATGCCTGTTCCATGGCACATGTATGGAGGTCAGAGGGTACCTTTTGGTAGCTGCTTTTCTTCTTCCAACTTGTGGATTCTGGTGATGGAACTCATGTCATCAGCCTAGCAGCAATCACTCTTAGCTATTGACCTGTCTCCAATATCCACTTCTTGATTGTCTCTCAGACATGGTCTCACATTATTCAAGTTTTATTTTTGAGATAGTGTCTCACTGCATAGTCTTGGCTGTCCTAGAACTCATTATGTAGATCAGTTGGCCCAGGGTCTCTTTGAACCCTAGCTGTCTAAGCCCCAGACCCTCCTGCTTACCACCCCTGAATCATGGATGATAGGTGTGAATCACGACCTCTAGATCCTGTCCTTACCTCACAGGTCTTGGTTGGAATCTACAAACAAATATATTGACCCTCCCTAAGCTAGATCCTGATGCTAGGGGAAGCTGCAGGGAGGACTAGAATTTCCCATCTTCTGAGAGTGTGATAGCAGTGGGGGGGTACCTGTGCTGTCCTGGGTGGGAAAATATCCCTTGTGCTAGGGGATGAGTGTCTCACACTAGAGCTGAGTGAGGAAAGGAGATACACTGCTGTTCTTGAGGCTCATCAGTGCACAAAGATAGAATTAATTTACTGCTGAACACATAGATGATGGAGCCAGAGTTCTTTCACCTGATGGTCTCACCCTTTAACAGAGCTGTTTCAGACACTCTCATCTATTATTTGTTCTGTCCCTTGAGAAAGGGTCTTACTGAGTATCCTATGGTCAGGATACTGAGTATCATGGTCATGGACCTCTCCATATGGACCAGGTTTTCTTCAAATTTCCAGAGATCCATCTGCCTTTGCCCTTGAGCATTGGGATTCAAAATATGTGCCACATGCTCAGTTCTTTTTTTCTTGGATACAGGCTCTCTAGTGGTCCAGGCTGCTCTAGAATTTACCATGCACCAGAGGAAAACCTTGTATCCTTGATCCTTCTGTGTCCATTTTATGCTAAACCGTATCTAATCTACTCTCCAGCTACCATGTTTATATGCTGATATTACATACACTCACAAACATTCTTGGTTACATTGTGAAAAACAATTATCTATTTGAGGCAAGGTCTCTTGTTTCTCAGGCTGGTTTCAAACTCCATATATGGCTGAGGATGTCTTTGAAATTGCTGTTTCCCTGCCTTTATCTCTTGACTTCTGGGATTACAGGTTTTTCTGGGTGTTGAACACAGAGCTCCATGAAAAATAAGCAAGCACTGTGTCAAAACCAGCCTATATAAGGGTGAGAATTTTTGCAAGTGGATCAAAAATTAAGTAGGGACTGGGGAGAGCATTCAGAGGTAAGGGCGCTTTCTGCAGTTCTGAGAATGAGGGTTTGGTGCCCAGTGCCCAGGTGTTGGCCTACAATCTATTTCAACTCAAGTTCCTGGGGTTTCTCATTCCCTCTTCTGCCCTCTATGTGCAGTTCATCAAACACACACACCAAAATAAAAATTAGGTAACCTTTAAAAATATTATTTTCGTTTTGAGATTATAATCATACCATTTCCTTCTCTAGTTCTATCCTCTAAACCCACTCATGTAACTCTTCTTTCTCTCTTTTAAAATCATAGCCTCTTTCTTCCTTACATGTTGTTATATGTGTGTATTCATAGTTATAGGAGTCGAATCTGCTCAGTCTAAACAATGTCACTTTTATATTTTCTTTTTAAAATTTATTTATTATGTATACAGTGTTATGTCTGCATGTATGCCTGCAGGCCAGAAGAGGGTGACAGATCTAATTAAAGATGCTTGTGAGTCATCTTTTGGTTTCTGTCCAACCTGTTGATGTGGGGTCACACCAGAGATCTCACCGCTGTTGTGATTTCCTGAAATCTGTATCAAGGGCCTGGTAATTCTCCCTGAAAGTAACAAAAAATCCAAGAGCAGGCTTTTTTTTTTTTTTTTTTGCAAATGGGATTTCAGCATTATAATCAAGTCCTCTCTTCTTCCTCCTCTTCTTCTGGATCTCTATGCCAGCTGCTCGGAGCTCTCGTCTTTTCTGGAGGGCAGTGAGGCGCCTTGCTTCTTCCAGCTGCTTCTCTCTTGCTTTCCTTTTAGCCTTCTTTCCTTGAGTATTGGCCAGGCGGGCTCGAGCCTCAGAAAGCATCTCAAGTTCATCCTCATCCATATCAACTGGATCAGGCCGAGCTGGTTTTGTTTCTGGATTTGGACCTATCTCTCCAGGTTTAAGTTTTCTGGGGTCATCAGTTGTTTCCTCTTCATTGTCCATTTGGGCAGCTTTGTCCAGGAGGAATTCATAGTGTTCCAATAACTGGGCTGCTGTTCTTCCAATGACTGGAGCGATGGTCCTCCACTGCATTGGCATCAGCTTGGCCAAGTATAAGAATTTTTCCTCATCTTCCCTAGACCATTCGACTTTTTAAATAATTGGGACCAGCCTTTTATATTATCTGGCTTTGCACTGCTTCACTGATTTCCTGTGCAGCAAGGAGGCGATCCTAGACCACTGGTTTTTCCCATATTTCATTGCTGCTGCTTTCAGCATTTCATCCTCATTATTTCTCCACATGTATTTGATCATATTCCGAGGCATCTTGACAGCAGAGAAACCTGCAAGTGGGCTGAGAGGAGCTTCAAAATGTAGTAAAGGTGATTTTTTCCATAGGAAGTTATTACCCCAAATCTAAATGTTCTTATTATACAAAAATCCAGAGCCAGATATTGGGTTAAATGGTGAAATATGAGAGACAATGGAACCACTAACTAGAGAGATTTCTCACCACTACAGAATCCTTAGGGCTACAGGGTGGGAGATCCTGTGTCCAAAATCCTCAGATGCAAGCCTCTGAGTCCTCAGCAAACAGCTTCAGGTTCCTGTCTCCTCAGGCCTTATATACCTTCCTCCACCCAGTCATATCACTTCCTTCTTAGTGCTGGGATTCAAGGTGTGTGTGCTTCCCAAATACTAGTAGCAAAGGCATTAAATCTCAAGTGCTGGGAATAAAGGCATGTGACTCCCAAGTATTGGGTTTAAAGGTGTGTGCCTCCACTGCTTGGCTCTATTTCTCTCCTAGACTGACTTGATCACATGTAATCCACTGTAAATTTGAACTTACAGTGATCTAGGTGGATCTCTGCCTCAAGAGTGTGCCAATTAAAGTGTGTAACACCACTGCATGGCCTCTATATTTAATCTAGTGGCTGGGTCTGTCCTCTGATCTTCAGGCTAGCTTTATTTCTATGTCTGTCTATACATTTGTTGCTTGAGAATATCTTTCTGTGGAGCTCTAAGCTCTCCTAGAAAGTGTTATGAAGATCAGGCTAGCCAACTCACAGGGATCATCCTGCCTCTGCCTCCTGATTCTTGGGATTAAAAGTAGATCCTATGCCAAGGTAAATTAAATATATTTAATAAACTTTTCTCCTAAATATAAAAACCAGTAATTATTTTTCTGAGTCTACCAAGATGTCTCATTATGAAAAGGCATTTTTCCAAAAGAGATTCTTGAAACTTGTCCACTGACCTCCCCATGTGTCCCCAGAACTTTCACACTACATAAAATGCAATTTTTAAAGGTCATATAAAGACTTCAAGACAGGCTGGAGAGATGGCTCAGAGGTTAAGAGCACTGGCTGCTCTTGCAGAGGACCTGAGTTCAATTCCCAGCAACCACATGGTGGCCCACACCCATCTGTAATGAGATCTGGTGCCCTCTTCTGGCCTGCAGGGATACATGCAGGTAGAACACTGTATATATGATAAATAAATAAACCTTTAA
>CABHPP010144212.1:32731-62789 GCA_902168425.1 Peromyscus attwateri | reverse complement strand
TGTAAGTACCTGATGTGATGATGTTTTACAGTCTGCCGGCTGCTGTTTGTGCTCTGATTTTTTGCTTACTGTCCATTTAATAAACTCATCCGTTGACAACCAAAGTAGAGCTATAGTAGATCATTCTCCATTCAGAACAAGGTCTCTCGCTGAGCCTGAAGGTCATAGATTCCACTAAGTGGGCTGGCCAATGAGCTCCAGAGATTGCCTGTCTCCAATCCCCACCCCCATCCCCCACACCCCACCCCACCCCCACCTCCCCACCCCGCTGACTGAGGTTATAGGCACTGCCCCAGCATCCTTGTGTGATTGAGCGGGATCTAAACTCAGGTCCTCATGCCTGCAGGACAGGTACTTAACAGGTAAGCCAGTTTCAGGCCTAGCGTGTGGTTGTTCAAGCTTACCCAGCACTATTGGCTATGAAAGAGCTGAGCAACACAGCCTTCACAACAGCAGACGTAGCACATTTATCAAGGCTCTGCTAACAAAGCTTTGTGATGCTTTCATGCTTCCTGGATCTTCAGAAAATGGATGCCACGAAAGCTATCCCAAGCAAGAACTTCTGCCGCCTGTAAGAAGTCTGTACCCCTGTGTACCCCCACTCCACCTCTCAGCTTACACAGAAGCTGTTAGCTGTAAGAACCCAAGCAAACTTCCTTTTATCACTACATGTTTAAAGCCACGTACTGTCTGTAAGAATAACTTATAAAGCTAACCCGGCTGCTGTTGTAAATTCTGAGGAGGCTTTGTTCCTGTCTTTCCATGAACATTACGCAATGACACGAGAGAATTTATCTCACGTACCTTCCAAGAGATGCCTTTGTTTCTGGAAACACGCAGACATGGCATCCGGTCTTTATATATGCCTTATTTTCTCCCATCCTTTCTCCAGTGCTCTGGGAAGGAAAGGTGAGACCCCTGCTCTACCAAGGCCACTCTAAACATTTTTAGAGCACAGTTCAAACACTAAAGCAAGTGACATTACTGACAGAATTCCCGTTACTGGGAATCTTCCAGAAGCTGATAGGTTTCGATGGTCTAAAAGAGCACATGCATCCTGAATCAGCCACCAATACAGGAAACAAATCTTCATTCTACTGTTCTAGAGACTTCAGAGTTCCAACACCACAAAGTTGATCAAGTACTTATTAATTTGTACTCCATAAAGAATGGCACATAGGGTTATAAGAAATACTTGATCACATATAACCAAAAATATTCGGAATGGTTGTGTGTGGGGGTCATTTATCCTAGAAATTCAGAAAGTATCTGGAAATATTTAAAAAGATCTGTGCAGTTGGCATAACCAAATTACTCACACTGTCCCCCAGACACTGATCATAGACACTGAACAGGGCAGGCTCTGGGCTCCTTGCTGCAGAGAGATCTCTGACAGACCTTTCTCAGTTACCTGAAGATGACACCATTCTTGATGAACAGCATTTTGTTGCCATGGAAGATCTGCTGGGATACCAGACTGCTTTCACGTAGTTGGCATTCACAGGAAAAGAAAGTGTGACCCCATAGGTCACATGGGGACCAGCTCCCAAATTTACCTAGTGGTCAGTTCGCTTGTTGTCTGCTGCCTGTAACACAGTCGGTTCCCTCAGTGGGGCACATGCCTCACTTAAACAGATTTGCCACACTGTCACCAAGGCTACCTCCAGGTGTCCAGGGACACTGCTCTGTACTGCCTTCTGGCTGGCTGAGTCCTCAGTTTCTTAGGAACCGTGTAGACTCCAGAGCACAGCTGTGCTGAAACAAAGCAGATTTACCTTTTGAGTTTGTTACAAATTCTGTCTTATGAAAGTTATAAGTTGCTTTGAGCCAAATTAGGTGGTTTGTGTGATCATAAATACAAGTGGGTAACTCTTTTAGTTTGCAACTTGGAGTGACATTAACAGTATGACATATAACACAGATGTGTGTTGAGCATTAGCATAGTTCAGATAATTTCAAATTGTTGACAGTTACTGACCATGGTGGTTTGAATGAGAATGGCCCCCAGGGACTCATAGGCTCGAATGTTTGCCCCCAGTTGACAGAACTGTTTGGAAGGATTAGGAGATGCGGCCTTGTTGGAGAAGGTGTGTCACGAGGGTGGACTTTGCAGTTTCAAAAGGCTCATACCATTCCCAGTGTGCACTCTCCTTCCTGTTTGTGGATGAAGATGTAAGCTCTTAGCCGGTTCAGCTGCCATGCCTTTGCTCCACCATCATGGACTCTAACCCTCTGGAACAATAAGCCAAATTTGTAGCTGGAGAGTTTTCTCTCCAGCTCACACCAAACCCCGGCAGTCCGACAGCCCACTTATAAAATAAACACACAGACACTTATATTATTTAAACTGTTTGGCCTAATGGCTCAGGCTTCTAGCTATCTAGTTCTTACATCTTAAATTAACCCATTTCTATAAATCTATACCTTGCCACGTGGCTCTTGGCTTACCGGCATCTTCACATGCTGCTTGTCATGGTGGAGGCTGGCAGTGTCTCCTCCCACCTTCCTGTTCTCTCAATTCTCCTCTCTGTTAGTCCCGCCTATACTTCCTGCCTGGCCACTGGCCAATCAGTGTTTTATTTACTGACCAATCAGAGCATTTAACATACAGACCATCCCACAGCACAAATTAAACAATGTCTTCTCTAAGTTGACTTAGTCATGGTGTCTTATCACAGCAATAGAAAAGTAATTAATACACTGACTATGGAGGCGTCTGTTACCAAATCCTTTTGTTTTAAAGCTGTTGCCATTTGTATTTCTCATGTGTCTGAGTTTTTGTTTGTTTCCTTAAACATTTATTAGAAATGTGAAAAAGTTTTTTTAAAAAAAAATCACTTGTTAACACGATTCTTCATTGTAACTAGCAGTAAAGAAAACCTTAAAATATGTATCTAAGAAAAAACAATGAATAGAAACAAAAGCAAAGTTAAAACCTGAGCAATCTACTGCCAGACATATTCCAAGCAAAAGAACACCTATTTATACAAATGTTTGTGACAGTTTTCATTGCGATATTCCAAAACTGAAAATGACACACATGTTCTTCAAAGAGTGATGGTCTTTGCACTTAGTGGCACTTGAGAGTCTGAAACAGGAAGATAGCAAGTTCAAGGCCTGCCTGGCCTCCAAAGTGGCTCAAAGCCTGCCCTGGCAATTTAGTGAGACCTGTCTCAAAACTAAAGAGGGCTCAGAACACAGCTCACTGGTAGAGCATTTGTCTAATGTGTGCAAAGCCTTGGGTTTAACGGTCAGTTCTACAACAATACAAAACCCACAATGAAATATCGAATGGCAAACACACTTCGCTGTATTCAACAATAAGAAGAACTAAACTGCAGATGCATGTAAAAATATATCCTGTGCTCCGACCTAGCCTGGTAAGTGAAGCTCTCACCCCTCACCAAAGAAGCTGCTTTTTGCAGCAGTTGGAGTCCTGTGGTGGTTTGGAAGAAAATGGCCCCCAAAGGGAGTGGCACTATGAGGAGGTAAGGCTTTGTCGGAGTAGGCATGGTCTTATTAGAGGAAGTGTGTCACTGTGGAGGCAGACTCTGAGGTCTCATTTATGCTCAAGCCATGCCCAGTGAGACAGACCACTTCCTGTTGCCTGTGAGTCGAGATGTAGGGACTCTCAGCTCCTGCTATGACACTGTCTTCCTGCATGCTGCCTTGCTTCCTGCCGTGATGATGATGGACAAATCCTCTGAGCTGTGAGTGAGCCACCACAAGTAAATGTTTTCCTTTATAACAGTTGCCACGGTCATGGTATCTCTTCATAGCAATAGCAACCCTAATTAAGACAAGACAATTACAAAACAACAAGCCACAACTAGTCAAAATACAGAGAACAAGTGACCATGGGGAGTCCATCCCCAGTTGATAACTCTACAATCCCTGTACCCAAGGCTCAGGGAACATCTCAGGAGAGGAGACAGAAAGATTGCCAGAACAAGAGAACCAGGAAGTCTGCTTTGCCATCGTGCCTTCTAGCTGTGAGAGGGAAGTTAAACCCATGAAATCTCAACAACATAGGTGCCCAAACAAGACCTGGACAATTCTAACAACTGGCATCTCATCACAAATGGGGAAGGCCCACACCTAGATGAAGAGCATAAGCAGTTATAACTACGGAGTGAGGAGGGAGAGTTAGTCTTCCCCAGTGATGAATGCCCTGTTTGGTTCCCAACAGTGAGTGGTCAGCCCTAGAAACATACACACAGGTACAGCCAGCACTGTATGGACTCAACAGGTAGTACTTATACGACTATTCACTTATACGTATATGTAACAACAATGGTTAAAGAAGAGGCCATGAATGGGGGTGGGGGGTGGGGGGAGGCAAAGGAATGAAAGGAAGGAGGAGAGGAGGGAAATGAGGAAATTATATTTTAGTTAATTAATTAAATTCTTCAAAAAAAAGAATTTGGACTAATGCCAAGAAATTTATATTAAAATGAAGAAAGCCAATAACAAAAGTATGCATGCTACATAATTCCACCAATATAGCACTTATGAAATAGCATAATTATAGAGATACAGAACAGACTGGGAGTTGCCAAGGGTTAGGTAGGAATGGAAACTAGGGAAGGGATATGAATCGGGAGGAAGTTACGTTAGGAGTCTTGTGGTGGTGATACAGCTTAGTCTCCTGAGGCTGCACACAGAGCACATAGCTATTTGCTCAGAGCTGCCAATATCCGTACACTCGGATGAGTGTGTGGATGGCTGGTGCCGGTCATACCGTTAAAGGCATTGCACCCAGTCAGAGTTCCCAGGCTGAAGGTGGTAAAGGCATTGCACCTAGTCAGAGTTCCCAGGCTGAAGGTGGCACACCCTCTAGTGTACTTAATAAAAATGCCGACTGCCCGGCCCAGCCCAGCCATCTGAAGAGAATCTGCACACAGTGAGAGAAACTTGCTGATGAAGGGAAATCTTACATCTCAAGTTTTTCAGGACGCTAGATCTTAAAGATTCATCATACTACTTTAGCAGACCACAAAGCAGATCAAAGTATGACCACAAAGATGAACATTTTCTGTACCCTAGCATCTCCTAGAACCTTGAAAAAAATGCAAATTCTCATTTCTAGACACCTAGTAAGAGACCCAAGACCGGATGCAGCAGGCTTGGCCTCAACAAGTCCTCCAGGGGATCCTGATGCCCACTCAATTGTGCAGCTACTGTTCCCGTGGGTAATCCACCAGCACTGGTGAAACCAAGACTTCGTTTTGTACTTTATACCACCCCTCTGGAAGAGACTCCAGCAAACAAAGTCCTGGCTCCTCATCAGGGCCCTCTTCTCCAAGCTGATTGTGACTCACATTAACACACTCTACCACAAACAAGCTTTCAATAGGGGAGGACATAGAAGTCCTTCAAAGCCCACTGTCCCAGGTCACTGAGTCACACAAGTGTCTGTAAAAGGTATAATTTCCCATAAATACCAAACTCTAAAGGGATGTGTGTTCCCATTAGGCCTGGCCTAATGAGCGCTCTAAATGAAAGGAAATGTGATTATTTCCAGAGCTACCTCAAGCCTTCATCCTCTGCCCAGAAGTGATGCTGGGAGAAGTGAAATTCCATTTAAGTCAGTAGTGCCTGAAGCACTTCACCAAGCAGGTCCCAGATGCAAACCCCACTAAGTATAACTAATAATGCTAATAACATCTCCTTCATCTTGTCTTTATCTCTGGGCCTGGGAGGATCAAACCTGATAGACACAGCTTCAAAGGCATCTCCTGGCCTGGATCTGGGCATGAGTGTGTTCCAACAAGTCTCTCCAACCTCCGTTCCCACATTCCCAGAAGTTAGAGGTTCCAACTCATCTGAAGCGGTAGTTGAGCCTTTCAGCCTATGATTGCCTTTAATAATCTTAGTGGCATTAACTCCAACAGCACCAGCAGCGAAGAAACGCGTTTTCAAGAGCCGTGTGTTCTGTTGCTTTGCCTTCCTCCATCCCGACAAGTGCTTAGAATACTTTCATGAATGAAATCAAATCTTTGACTTGTCAAGACAGCTTTAACAATAACTGGAGGCTGTGGACAGCACAGGTCTGTGGTAAAGCAGAGACTGTGGTTACTCTGGGGAACTGGTGAGGTCTCATTGTCAGTGGCAGAGAAGAGGGAAGAATCTGCAGCCCAGAGGGTGCAGCCCTGAGGCTCACACTGGCTCTGGAGCTGCTGACCGGAAACTAGGTCACTGCAAAATGAGCTCCAAGTTACAGTCGCAGAAAGTAGAGGCCATGTTAGGGAGTACACACGTGGGCCACGGGTAGAAGTCTGGGCAGTGCCAATCAGCCCTGTGGATTTGGTCCAGCTGCTAGAGACAGGCTTGAGGATAGGACTTCTGGCCTCAGAGTAGAGCAGGAAGAACTGAGCAGGCCCTGCTCTGAGTTGGTGGAGGAAGTGAGCTGCAAACCCCCAGATGAACCACAACCCACAGTGGAGAAGGTAGACAAGGCCCAGGTTCTTTCCACTCAAACCTCTATCAAGTGTGGGATTCCCACTCAAGAATGTTTAGCTTGGAGAATCCTTTGGCCCCTCTCAGTCCAGACTAACCAGCAGAGACTTAATGAAAATTTCTAGGAAGTAGAGGCCTAAGAAATGTTGGTTTAAGGACACCTCAATTCCATAGATTGTTCCAAAGCTTGGAACAGGTAGCAGGAGCTGTTAGGAGAAAAGGGCAACATGAAGGTGTTGTACCCAGAGTCCCCCAAAGACCACCAAGCGATTCCAATGCAAAATCAAAGAGTCTTCTTATTTTTATGAGTGAACTCAGGACTCTCCATCCATTGGACGCAGCAGCAGAGCAGGAGAGACCCCGAGTAGCAATGTGACAGGGTTTTTAAAGCAAGGGGTCCTTGGGGGTCTACAGACTACATAGGAACAGACTCAGGATTGTTTTATGCGAGTGGCAACCATGTTAATACCTTTTAATTGGCTAGGGTTAGTTGGGGGGTTACAGTTACCATTTCTGGGCAGTCCTGGACAAGTCCCAGGCTTTGTCCTTGAGCTGCCATGGAGACTGACTGTGGGGGCTGCTCAGTGGCCCAGGCTCTGTCCTTGACTCATGCACATAGCTCTAAGTTGGTGAGGGGTCCCAGACAGTAAACAACTGGCTGAGCCTTGAGCAGTCAGAGTACATGCAGAAAGGGAGCTACTGCAAGGACTATGTCTTTTGTTCACGGCCCTCCCAGAAACTTGCTCAAGTCTCAGGAAACTGAAATTGAGGCCTGGTCATTGAGAGAAGACTTAGCAGCCTGTGATGGCATCTGCTTGGTCTTTTAAAAAGGGAGGTAAGGCATGGAGTGGCATCCACACCATCGAAATATTGCGATTTGTTCAATCCCATCCTTTTACATCTGCATATCCCAGCTGGCTGCACACTCCAACCAATCAGCAGTTCTTAACATTCCTAACGCTGTGACCCTTTAATACAGTTCTTCATATTGTGGTGACCCCCCAACCATAAAATTATTTTTGTTGCTACTTCATAACTGTAATTTTGATACTGTTATGCATTGTAATGCAAATATCTGTTTTTTCTGATAGTCATGGGAGACCCCTATGAAAGAGTCATTTGACCTCCCAAGAGGGTCGTGACTCACAGGTTGAGAACCACTGATTTAGAAAGCTTTACAGTTCTCAGTATCCTGCCTCCCTGAACACGATTACATCAGAATCTCGAGGGATAGGCATACACATTGCTGATTTTCAAAGCTCCCTAGTGACTTTGGTATCTATCCTTGAATAGAACCATGGCTGCTTTAATTCTTCATTCGTAAAATGCAAACCAGTAGGAGCATGTCCCTTGGCACTGGCTAGAAATGCAGAATCCCCGGGCCATCCCAGCCCTGCCCTATAGACGAGAATCCAGATTCGCATAAGCTCCCTTCCCTGAGGTAAGTTTGAGGAGTGTAGGTTTTGGTTGGTTATTAGTTGGTTTGGTTTGGTTTGGTTTGGTTTGGTTTCTTCAGACAGGATCTCATATAACCTGCCTGTCCTGAAACTCAGTATGTAGCTAAGGATGACCTTGAATTTCTGATTCTCTTCTCTCAGTTTCCCAACTGGTAAGGTTAGAGGCTTATATGACCATGCCCTGCTAAGAAACACAGTTCTAAGGACATTGAGAACAGTGAGTCATACCCTTGAACTCACCTGGGGAGCTTTATATATATATATATATATATATGTGTGTGTGTGTGTGTGTGTGTGTGTCTGTGTCTGAGGCCTGGTCTGAAGCAATGTTTTGTGCCCAGAACCAACATGAAGGAAAGGAGACCCAGAACAGTGGAGGTGGGAAAACCCAGGCGGTTGATAAGCCCCTCAGTGCAGGTGACTGTGATGAGGCCAAGGCACAACCTTGTAATGTCCAACTCACCCACTCAATAGAGAGACATGGGAGGAAGAGATCTGGTTACCAAGATACCAGCCCCTCACCCCGAGAGAAGCAGAAGAGGGTGGCCAGTAGATGTGAAGCTGGTAAGAATGAGACATATTTTCATAGTCACCCTCCAAACCCCTTGATAGTTCACTATGACCATGGGAGCTGAGCCTTTTAACAAGCTCCCAGGAGATCTGCTCCTGCTGCTGTGGTAGTGGCTGTGGCTGCTGCTGTTATGGGTCCAGGGCTGTTGAGACACTCACCAGTCGAACAATGAATGAATTTTAACAGAGAGGCTTTATTGGCTACCGGCCAGGACCACACCCAAGACTCCAGATTCTCAAAGTGTGTCCCCAGTTATTGTTGTCTGGGGTTTATAAAGGCAAAAACCACAAGGTTGCAGTTTGGGGGTCAAGTTAGTAAACATCCTGCCTACGTGTAGGCACAGTTTAACTTTTATGACAGATGTCTTGCAGACGCCTCAGTTATCTTGAGCAAGCAAGCATTTTCATACAGAAGCAGAACCAGCAGTTAGCCTTGTGACCCATTATCTTGTAAGAACAGTAGAGGCAGTCAAACATTTTTATAAGACTAGGCAGTTTTTAAGAGTAGCCCAAATATTCCAAGAAGTCATCCATCTTGGGTAAGTTAGCTGGCAGGGTACAGTTTACAACATGTTTATGAGCTAGAGCAGTTGCATAGCGGTTTCTGAATTTTAAACACAATGTTAATCATCACTTTCTCCCTTTGAGTTGTGTCCTGGGTGAAATCCTTGACTCTGTGGTGGGTGCCTGTTTGCACCCAAGTATGAATTTATGTATCTGGTTAAGGCATTGATGTTGTAGGGCCAACAGTAATCAGCAGGAGCAGGAGGGCTGAGGGCCCTGCGACCACTGACAGCAGAGTTGCTAGCCAGGAGAAACCTGGGAATGAGAATGGGAGCCATTTGTCTCCCCCGTTTACGGCCTTCTCCCTTTCTGCCAGGTTTTTCTGGAGCAGAGCTGAGTTATCTCTAATGATTCCCAAATTGTTCGCATAGGAATAACAATTCTCCCCTAAAACCATACAATAACCTCCTTGCTCTGCATAGAGCGGTCCCGTGCTCTAGAACCACTTCAGCTAATAAACCCACCTGCTTTTCTAGCTTAGCAATAGATTTTTTTTTCTAAGATGGATAGATCTTGGGTTATTTGACATCCTATGTTTTTAAAGTTAACGTCAGCCATTGCTGTTCCTGTGGCGCCAGGAGCAGCTTCTGCTGTAGCAAAGTTTGAAAGGTATGAGAAGGGGAGTCACACATTGGTTGGTTGGTTGGTTGGATTTTTTCCCTGCACAGGGGGACTGGAAGAGTCTGTGAATATAAGTGCTCTGTCTCTGCTGGATCATCCTAAATATACATTCGGGGGAACAGAGACACCAAGATAAAGAATTTGGGGGCTTGATGCATATGCCAGATAGGCAAGCATGCACGGGTGTAATCCATCAGTCCAGATGAGCCAAACCGCTTCTGCCAGGTGGTGAAGGAAGGAATGAGCACCTGGCAATGTGGTTGCCAAAAGCCGAGAGATATTTATGATGAATCTTCATTTATTCTTAAAGGGGGATTTGGACATATTATAGCTCTTTGAGTCAAAATGGGTCCCCTCACCTTGAATTCAGTCTGGGTTAAGATATTTGATGATTGGGGCTGGAGAGTTGATGGTCGGAGCTGGAGAGATGGCTCAGTGGTTAAGAGCAAGGGCTGCTCTTCCAGAGGTCTTGAGTTCAATTCCCAGCAACCACATGGTGGCTCACAATCATCTATAGTGGGATCTGATGCCCTCTTCTGGCATAAAGTTATACATGCAGACAGAGCACTCATACATAAAAATAAATTTAAAAAAAAAAGAAATTTGATGGTCAAGTGGAAAGACTCCCATGGACAGTTGGCAAAGGGAGTGATTGAAATGGGGTTCTGATATATAGTGAATCCTACATAGTGTGAGGGCTTGGGAAGATATAGAACCAACAATCAGACATAACATTTGGATTAGCAACCTTCATGAGCAAGTGTACGGTATTAAAATTGTCATTAGGGGTTCAAAGGAGGCCAGAGGAGTAGGGCTAGTGGTAGGAGAGAGAGAAAGGTGGTGGTGACAGAAAGTGATGTCAACTGGTGAACCCCACCCACAGGGCCAGGGCAGGTAGAGCGGCTGGTTTCGTTATAGCAATCAAAGAAAGGAATTCTAAGGTGTGAACGTGGCTAAAGCTCTATAGATGAATATCTTAGTCTTCCCATCAAAGGCTGCATCCTTCTCATTATGTCTATAAACAAAACCCACGACCCCTTTTTTCCATCTAATATCCCAAGGGTCAGGGATTAAGTAGTTGACCTTAGTATGCCAATCAACTGAGGTGAGTTTGGATGGGTTTTCTCCTCCCCATCTGGTCCACGTACTATGATATTTGCAGTTCCAGTGTGGACATCCTCCATAATTTGGGTCCTTACAGTCGGGCCGAGTTTGCTCATACATAAAACAGACATATATAGGAGAGGACATAGCATTGTAGAAGTCATTTATACATTTCCCTTGGCAGGTGTCCCTTATGTCAAAAGTGAGGCTTATAGCACTTGCACATCCTGTGACCGGACAGAAGGTAGAGCCTATGGTCTTGTTGTGATTTTCCAGGGCAATTACATGGAACTTCCATGCCTTAGGGGCTGGTTTGTTTGGTATAGGAAGCCGGGGAGCTGGGCGTTTCCCATTTGGGTTCCCGGAAAGAACAGAAGGGAATATAGCCAGACAAAACAACAGCACTAAATTAAACCCCATGTCACTCTTATCTTTAGTGGATCTTCGCAAGTCTTGATGACAGTCGGCTTTTCTTTAGCTAGGCTGTCGTTCCCAGTGGCACACTTGACCTGAGAGTGATGTGGCCAGGTGTGAACGCTGGACACAATGGAGGTGATCAGGATGACGAGGTGTGGTGGCTTCCAGCGGGGTCCCACTACCTCAGCTCAGTGTCTCTTGATCCACACCTTCTCTCCTGGCTGGAAGGGGTATGGATGAGGTGGTGGACTTCAGAAAGCCGCCTGAAGCGAGGAGGCCACAGTGTCCTGAGTCAGCTGCAGAGCCTGTACAGACTGAAACAGTTGACGGTTAGGAATTTCAGTGGCTAGTTCCATTTGAGGGAGGATGGGAGGGGGTCTCCCAAAGAGGATTTCAAATAGAGTTAAACCTTTTACATAAGGAGTACTTGGGTCCCTAAGAAGGGCAAAGGGAAGGAGCCCCACCCATCTTTTGCCAGTCTCCAAAATTGATTTAGTCAAGGTCTGATTTGGCCTCTCTATTGTCCTGAACTTTGCAGATGGTAAGCACAATGTAATTTCCAACTGGTCCCAGAACAGCAGAAATGCACTCAGTAACCCTGGATATAAAGGCAGGTCTACTATCTGACCCTATGAACAATGGCAATCCAAACCTAGGTTTCAAAATGTGTTTCTGCCCTTAGTTTGTGGAGCAGGTCACATCCCAACAGAGGTACAGACACTCAGGCATGGCTAGGAAAGAGTGGCTCAGAGTCCCCTTTCCCAGGCCCACAGTTCTTTGGGGGTCCAAGAACAGATTTGTGAACCAGTAGCTCCTTGTACTACAGTCAGTTTCTTATTCATTGGCCCACCTGCCTGCTTTAAAACCAAGTAAGTGGCTCCCATATCCACAAGGAAATTGATGGGAATCTGCCCCCCAGCACACATGCACACACTTTCAGAGTAATCCTGGGCTAGGGGAGGAAGGGGTGGCTAAGCCCAGACCCTGTCAGTCTGTGTCTAACTGGAGCATAAATGCAGACCTTTGCTTTTGGTTTGGACATTCGTTTCTCCAATGGTTGGCTTCCTTCCAGTGAGAGCATTCATTCCTTTTGGGGCACTTGCCTTTCCAAAGGCCGGTTTCTCTTTCCTTAAGGGGGCGCCTCTCCCAGCGTCTGCTCCCCTTGGCCTTTGTCCTTCTTTCATAAACCTTGGATGCTGAAGTTCTGCCCCCGGTAAGGTGCCACCACAGTCTTAGCTAATTGCTTAGTCTGCCGGTCCTTCAGGGGGTCCCTGTTGTTGTATCCCCGGGAGGCAGTCTCACCCAGCTCTGACAGTACCTTGCCTCCTTCAGAGCCCTCTCTTTCCTGAGTCTTTCTCCCAATGTCTGGTGCTAATTGAGAAACAAAAGCTATATTGATAACCCTCTGGTTTTCTGGGACCTCCCTGTCAATCGATAAATGTCTAGGAGGCGCTCCAGAGAAGTAGATGGCCAATCATCGGAACCCTGAGTTATCTGACCTACCTTAGACAAATTTGGGGGGCACTTAGCTGCGGCCCAGAGACACACACACACACACACACACACACACACACACCCCCGCAACAGAGCCTGGTGAAAGAGGTTAAAAGAATCCCTATCTTCATGGGAATTTGGATCCCAATCTGGCTGTCAGGAGGAAAGACTTCTTCACATTGTCATCAGATCAGTAGTCAATCTCCCAGCATTTCCCAAGACCTGCTTTTGAGTTTCTCATCAGACTTCTTCTCTGTGGCAAAGAGGGTTTGTAGCTACTGACAGTCTGCTCAAGTCAGTCAGTGTGTGTAAAACACCATTTCTAGCAGAGAGATTAAGCTTTGGGGTTTTTCTGAGAGGGATTTTGGAGCTTCTGGTTACACAGATCACTAGTAGAGAAGAGAACACAGACCGGAACTGACCGATGGTTCCTCCCGCCTTCCTCATCCTGCATGGCTCCCCATGTTGGGGTTTCTGTAAAGGGGAGGATAGTTAAAGGTGGAGATCTGGGAGAAGTGTAGCGGGGTGGGGGGTGGGGGGCAGCACAAGTGAAATGTCCTGCAGTGGGCAACCTAGGGGCTACAAGATGTGTCCCTGAGGGGGGAAAATGGGGACTATCACAACCTCCTCAGTGAGAGTAGGCAGAGATGAGGTGCCTGAGAGACAGTCCCAGGGGGACCAGAGGCCAGAGTCAGAGACAGTGAATGATGGGCAGACCGGTTGGTAAGAGGACCCAATCCAGGTGTGAACAGGACTCATGAGTGCCTCTGGCCGAAGATTCCTCTCCCTGCCTAGTGCCCCAGGCCTGCAGGGTGGGGGCACATCTTTTCTTCTGGTGGGGCTGGTAGGACTGGAAGCTGAAATTCGTCCTGCCCCTTGGTCTTATTGATTTCTTCTGAAACAAAAATGGTGCATTTAAAGGGAAGATTTGGCTGGTACTTTCTCATCCAGGATGGAGATTCCTCTACCAGGAACCTCCAGGCCAGAAGGTAGGGGAGCCGACTGAGTGTCCTGATTTACTAAAGACCACATGTTGCACTCTGTAAATAAGAGAAAATTTGAAGGAGCCTTCACCGGGCCAGCCTACCCGAAATGAAGGCCAATCAAGGGAGCAGAGGCCGTTAGTTTTCCTATATGGACCGGTTCTCCGAACTCCTTGGCTTTTCTCTACAAGTCCTTAAAATGAGACTTCATCAGATCTAAGGGGGTCTTTTGGGGAGAAGACTTTCTGTCTGATCTTTTCAATTTCTTCAAGAATGAGAAATGACCAAAAAAGCAACCCACACAACACAAAACAGACAGACAGTGTTCTCCAACTTGGTGACCAACCCCTGCTTCTGGAAAACTCCCAGAACCGAACAACAAGGGAACAAAAGTGTCCCAGTGGTTCCCCCTGGCTTGGGAATCGATGCTGCGACCAGCTTTCCCAGGAGTCTCACAGACAGATGAGTGCTACAAACAGAAGGTTACCTCTCTGAGGGCTTCAGATGCCTCTTTTAGACAATCCAGGTGTTGAGAATCTGTCAATGGCTCCCTCCAAATGCTGAGTTTATCCCAATTTCTCAGCTCCCGGTCCACCAGAGATCTTCAGGGTCCGAAGACTCCTCAGTGAGATCTAGGCGTTGAAGACCGTTGACTCCAGTTGTTAGTCTGGGGTTTATAAAGGCAAAAACCACAAGGTTGCAGTTTGGGGGTCAAGTGAGCACACAGCCTGCCTACGTGCAGGCACAGCTTAACTTTTGTGACAGAGTCTTGCAGATGCCCCAGTTATCTTGAGCAAGCAAGCATTTTCATACAGAAGCAGAACCGGCGGTTAGCCTTGTGACCTATTACCTTGTAAGAACAGTAGAGGCAGTTAAACATTTTTATAAGACTAGGCAGTTTTTAAGACTAGCCCAAATATTCCAGAAGTCATCCATCTTGGGTAAGTTAGCTGACAGGGTACAGTTTACAAAAAGCTGACAAGCTGGAGCAATTGCACAGGTTTCTTAATTCTAAACATAGTGTTGACTGTCACGCTGCCGGCACCTCACATCGATCCTATGGTAAGGTCTGTTAAAGGCAGCAGCCCCATGACCCATCCCTCAAAGTTACTGCTGGAAATAGCAGGATCTGCTGCTGTGACAGAAGGGACTGTGAAATTGGCGGGTGGGTATGCTGAATCTTTGCTGTGCCTTGTGGCCTTGAGAATAGCAATAGTTAAGAAACCACATCCCACACTCTGCCCCTTTGTGCTCGAGAAACAACTTACTACAAAGGACTCCTCTGTTCCTGTGACTTGGATAAGATTCCAGCTCTCCTCTTGTCATCTAGACAAGGCCAAAAGGACCATCAAGTTCCCATTTGTAGCCTCATAAATGATTTAATGACCTAGGCGTGGTGCCTCACACCTGGAATCCCTGCACTCCAGAGTCTGAGGCAGGAGGATTATGAATTCAAGGTTAGCCTGAGCTATATAGCAAGACTATCTGAAAAGAAAAAACAAAGAAAAAGAGCCGAAATAAATGATTTCTGGAGCTGTTTGTCTCTTTGATCATTCAGAACACGATTCTTGTTAGCCAGACTTCATTTAAGGTTCTCACCTCCCCCAACAGGTTGCTGAGATTTGGTCTACCTTCAACAGGAGAAGCACAGCATCCCCTAATGAAAGGGTACCCTAAGATGCAGCATACTCAGACACTGCAGGTCATGCTGATGAGAACAGGAGATAGGGACTGGTTAGGAAGAGTCAGGGGCAAGGACTCAGAACATTAACAATTCTAACTTTTGTAACATCCTTGGTTTTGTCCTGGCTGGAGGGCAGGCAAGTCAGAGGAGGACTCAGATTCCCTACTGGCTTCTCATAAGTGAGCTAGCCTGCCTGGAGGTTGTATACAAAGTGTGACCCAAACTCTAGTTCAGACACTAAGACCTTCTGGACAACTTTGGAATTGGTCTTCTAAGTTTTCGTGATGGGAGTGAGTTATATAGATTCCCCATTGCCCAGTTTCAGCCCATCTCCTGAATGATTTTAGAGTCTTAATTCTTGAGGTGGGAATGTTACAATAGTCTTAGAAGCCATTAAGGCTATCAGGGCTCTATAGAGGCCCATTAAAGGCAAGTTATTTCTTCCCTGTAAAAAGAATGGAATCTATCTCTGGACCTGGGTGGAGACTTGACATTCTGATCTGCTCCAAAGATTAGAACATGACTTATATTGTCTTTTCCCTGAAGAGTTAATCTATCTGGGTTTGTCAATCACCTGGCTAAGAGACCAACCCTTGAGAAGTGATTAATTGAAAACCATGCTAAGAAGAGGGAGGAATAATTATCCCCTTAATAAGATGGTGTCCTTATCCTTCCTGGAAGCCCACCTCTATGTAGCCACCTCCAGAGCTTCCACAGCTAGCTCCCAGCCTGAAAGTCTACTACTTAACCTTTTTATTTTTTCTCTTTTCTTTCAGATACTGGCCGAAGCCCGGGCATGCTTTGCCAAATCCTGGGGGCCTCCTCACCCTGTTTCTCAGAGCCTCCCTCCCCTTCATGCCTGGTAGCTGCTCCTCCACCTCCAACATTACTCACCCTGCCTGCTTTCTATCACACTCCCTCTTAACAATTGCTGAGATTTATGGCTTGCCTACACTACTTTTACCTTAATCACTAATGAAATTGTCCACAAGCTTCCTTCCAAGTCTGTCTAAATTCTATTATTAATGAAATTAAGAGCCCAAGAGGAATACCTCCCAGCAACAACGGCCTCCTTCACCACCTCCACCCCTTCCTCTCCCAGTTCTTCCTAGCAGTAATGGTTCACTCTTCCCTGTAAAAAACAAAACCCTTTTTGCCTAATATTTGAATTGTCCTTCTGACCTCAGTCCTGACACCTCTTTAGTGACGCTTTCAAATACAGCATCTTCAGCGTGTCAGGATTTGCGCTTTTTTGAACAGGAGCAGAGGAGCTGTGATGGGAATGACAAAGTGAACAGGTCCTCTTGGGGCAGCAGGTTCTGGGGGAGGACGTGGTACAGAAGGTGAAGAGCGGCTCCTAAGAGCGTGATGGGATCTGCCCAGAGTCGGCCAGGAAGAAGGGGCTGAGGCTCCCGGGAAGTACGCCAGCTGAGAACTGGTGGCCCCACTGGGCGTCATTTTCAGTGATCCCAGCCTCTGCTTTTCACCTCCATAGGTTGTATACCACCCCAATGTTGGCCAGATACTGAGGATGGCAGTCTGCCTTGAGCCTGCACCGCCTGCCACCTCGGCAGACACTTTCCTGGAGCAACAGACCCCCTTCCTCCTGCACCCACAACCTCTTCCTATAGACAAGCTCTGTCTCAGACATGCAAACTTCTCCCCCACCTTAAAACAATGGTATCCTTGACCTCAAGTCCCAGGGGCTGTCCATTCCTTACTTACAGAGAGACAGAGAGAGAGAGACAGAGAGACACAGAGTTAAGAGTGCCCTGTACCCCCTTGCCTGCCAGCCAACATGTCCCACCATGCCCCACACATTCCTTGTGGTTGAATACCCTCCTCTGCAAGCTTTCCTCTGTGGTGTTTTCAGACACCACGTTTTGTGATCCTCTTCTTCTCTGGTTTCTCTTTCTGACACTTCTCTGGTCCCCCCTTTTCCTGGCTTGTGCTGCTATCATCCTCTCTCTCTCTCTCTCTCTCTCTCTCTCTCTCTCTCTCTCTCTCTCTGTCGTCATTCTGACAATGCTGTACATGAATTCGCAGCCCAGCTCTAGCATAAAAGCATCACAAGTATGGGTATGAGAGAGAATGTCACCGGGAGCCATGTGGGGTAGATCGTCACTGCTACCATTCATGCTCTCAGGGGGATGGGAAGAGGAAGAGGAGGAGGAGGATTCTTTTAGTGTTTCTCATAACATGTCTCATGAGCCCCAAAGGGGTCTGCACTTCTCAACCCCTTAATAGGATCTCGGCCCCTTCTAAAGGAGAAGTAGACATTAGCTTCCTAAGGCTTCTTTGCCCTGGACCCAAGCAGCCTGCCCTCTGTTCTACAACATAATCTGCTGCTAATCTCTAGCTAGGGCACTGGGTAAAGCAGTTTTTAAATCCCGGCCCCCTGGGCTCATGGCATTTGAGATATATAAATTTGTTGCCATGGTGACAGGGTAACAGATTAATTACCAGATCCTTCTGGAGCAAAGCTGCTTTAACAATGTGGAGCCCCAGGATGGGGTGGGGGTGGGTGATCCCCACTCCACCCAGCAAACAGTTGGGGTCATTGGACTCACTGGATGGGGGTGGAGAGAGGCAAAGCAGCAGCCACCACCTCTATCCTATGTCAAAATTTCCCGGGGCTTCCAGAATCAGTCATGCTTCCAGAAAATGGAAATATATATATATATAATTTTAAATGACAAAGAACCCAAGAGTCAATGAGATCCTGTGCAAAATGATCAAAGCTGGAGGAATTACAATACCTGGTTTCAAAACATACAAAACATGGGATTTCCGACTGATAAGATACCTGTGTCATCCTTGTATTTATTTCTTATTTTTTGTATTTACTTTATCTTATGTGTATGAGTATTTCTCTGTGAGCACGTATGTGCACTATGCACATGTCTGGTGCCCACAGAGGTCAGAAGAAGGCATTGGACTCCCCGGAACTGGAGCTACAAATGGTTGTGAGCTGGGAACTGAACCCAGGTCCTCTGCAAAAGCAACAAGTGCTCTCAACTGAAGAGCCATCTCTGCAGCCCCGGTGTCCGGTGTCAGCCTTTTATCCGAGACTTTGCCAGATGTTATGCAACCTTTGTGTCTGCTCAGTTGATTCCTACAACCAACCCCACTACTACCACCAAGCTGTTCCTAGCGGAAGATCCCGGGAGCAACTGGCTGCCAAAGTGCTGCTCCACAGGAGTCGTCCTGCCAAGAATGTGCTTCTTCAAAAGGAGAGAGAAAGACTCCGAGACAAAGCTGCCACTGAGAACCTGTTAGGGACACCAAGACAGAACGTGGTCCCCGTTTTTACGTAAACAACATTGGAAAGTTAACGTAAGTTTTGCAGATAAGCCTGTCCATATTAGTTCTGGGACCTTGCTTCTTATCTCTCTTGCTTTCCTTGGGCCCCTCTCACAACTCCATGGTCTGACACACCATCTGTGCTTGACCAGCTTGACACAAGCTACAGGTCACCTGAGAGGAGGGAACTTCAAGTGAGAAAATGCCTGCAGAAGACCCTGCCGTAGGCAAGCCTACAGAGCATTTGCTTAGTTAGTGATTGATGGGGGAGCGCTCAGCCCACTGTGGGTGGTGCCACCCCTGGGCTGGTGGTCCTGGGTTCTTTAGAAAGCAGGCTGAGCAAGCCAGTAAGCAGCACCCTTCATGGTCTCTGCAGCAGCTCCTGTCTCTAGCACCCTGCCCTGTTTGTCCTGTCCTGACTTCCTTCGATGATGAACAGTGATGTTAAGGCATAAGCCAAATAAACCCTTTCCTCCCCAACTTGCCTTTGGTCATAGTGTTTCACCATAGCAATAGTAACTCTAACCAGAACAGGCTTCTAAGCACTGGGAACCCATGTAGCACTGACTTCTACACATCCTCACTGACTTTGCTTATAACAGATCTGACATTAAGTTGCTAGCTCTCCTTTCTTCTGCATGTTTGGAAGTAATCCATCTGCCCACACTGTTGGGAAAAATAAGATGAATTGTGATTGCTTGTCAAATATGAGGGCAACCCTATCTTTTACAAAGGAAAAAAAAATGGTGTTTGCTTCAGCTTGCAAGGTGGAGCCGATAGCATGGGGTTTCTGATAAGACTATACACGCAGGGATAGAGATAAACAGCAGCTGCAAGACCAGTTCCCACTCTTCTCTGTGGATAATGGAACAGCTGTTCCCTGGGGGAAGGTGGTATGTCTTCTGAAGTGATTGGTGCCAACATATGCCAAAGTGGGTTGAAAGGAAACACCATCACTAGCTTTCATCAAGCGAGTCTGCAGAGAAGGTTGGCAATTAACACAGAAGGGACACAGTGAAGTGCACATGCCCTGCTGCTCCAAATGGCTGAATGACCTTGGGTAATTAGCTAAAAGTTTCCCAGATTCTGTCTCACGCTTTCATATGAGGGTGATGGTACCCAACCTCAATTTATGTTAAGAGACTAGAGGAAGTGGCAAAGATTTTATGGTGGGCTCTCTGTGGGTACATAACCTTCTCCATCTAATTAATTTGCTTAAAATTCACACTATACACAGCTCAAACCCAAACCGTGAACAAAAGGTTTTCTATTGATGCTGTGCTTAATGGATTTCTAAAGGCCTCAGGAATGTCTCTGTGGTAACTGTCAGGGAGTTAGAGACATCTAGCTTCGGATTCACATCCCACTTACCAGCCATGTCTTCGGCTGAGTTGTGTAACCTCCCCACGTGCCTTTGCTGTTCATCTGTTCTGCGTTCACATTAGGAGATACTTTATGGCTTAGGACATAAAGACACAGTGCCTGCCCCACAGCAAGCACTCAGTGAATGTTAATTGTCATTATCTTTGTTGTTGCAGTTGTAGGTGAAGTGACATCAGCCCACCTTCCTACACGAAGGATGTCTGGTAGAATGATTCGAGAATGGTTCATCGTCGTGACCATGCCTCACTCACTTGTCTAGTTTCATTCTGTTCCATGATAAAACACTCTGATCAAAAGGAGCTTAAGGGTAGAAAGGGTTTATTTCAGCTCATAGGTTACTTTCCTTGATGAGAGAAGGCAGGGCAGGAACTCAAAGCAGAAACCATGGGGGAATGCTGTTTACTGGATTACAGGTTCGTCCTTAGCTTTCTTATAGAACCTAGGACCACCTGCCCAGGGAATGGTGTCACCCGCAGTGGGCTGGGCCTTCCCATATCAACTTAACCATCAAGACAATACCCCATAGACACTGGCACAGGCCAATCTGTCTGTGAAATCCCTCAACTGAGACTCCCTTCTGAAGGAACTCTGGGCGGTGTTAAGTTGACAGTTAAAGGTAGCTAGGACACTAGCATAGACCAGAAACTAAAGTCTAATCCTAGGATTCAGTTAACAGGACACAACTCAGGTCCATGTCCTGAAACTAAATTGAATTTGGCATTAGAGGTCAATGCCTCCTGCTTATTTCCATAGTGGTATGAAGAAGTTTGATGTGACTTGCCTGGTTGGTGACAGAGTAGCCTGAGTTTGGTGGGTCCCATTCAATCAGGAGAGACACACTTGGAAGTGAGGCACTCATGGCCCTCTTCCCCCTTGTCTCTGAGTCCTGGGAACACCAGGAAAGGTTACTCCTGTCCTGCAGACTCCCCAGTCATGGGGGAGCGGGGAGAGGGGAGGGGGGAGGGGGGTGTCTTTTCTCTCCCTCTTCCCTGCCTGGAAAGTCAGGCTACCTGTAAACCCTACCCGTCTGCCACATTTTCCAGCTCAAACTTCGGAAAACTACAGTGAAAACTGCATGGCGACGCCTGAGTAGGTTAAAACCAAAGAGACAGCTGCGCAGAGCTCATCCTTGCACCTCTCCACAGTTGATGTGGCCGAACACTGTACTCCAGGCAGGAAGGAGCAAGCCAACAAATGCTCAACACCTTTCAAAAACCTGATTTCCACGGAGGACTTTAGCACGTGTACATCTCTGCGCTATAACTATTCCCGCCAGGGCCAATTTCAAGATGCCGATATATTAACTGTCTTGCACAATTCCTGCAATTTTAACAACTAGCTCACAAGGCTCCTGTGAGCAGGCACTTCTGCCTTAAGGCTCACACCATGCTTGCACCCCCTCCTTTGATCCTACCCTACCCTACTCACCTCGCCCAAGTTCAGTGGAGCCTGATTTGTCAAATGGACACCCAAAATGTTGGAGCTGGTGAAGTGTCCAAGCCTTGGCTTTCTCTCTCAACTTTAACATCTTTCTTTCAGCCACAAGAACTGTGATTCTTAACTTTGCTTCAACCCAGATTGCTAGGAAACTTTTCCAGAAGAAACAACAGACAACGTAATGGGTACCAGACAAGACCCTGTCTCATCCAGAGACCAAAAAAGTGTCTGTAACTAAACCTGGGTGGAAACAAAGTCCTTGCTCTCTCAAAGGCCCATGTTTTCAGACAAACCTGAAGCATAGCAGGGGAGGATGTAATAAATGACAGGAACCATTTCCCAGTCTCCCAGAGGTGCTCAGAACGTCTTTGAGCCCATTCAACCATCACCTCTGTGTGCTGTCTCCCTTCCCTGATGTTTAAATGCAATTTTGATGTCTGCCAAGTTAAATTACCTGTTTGACCAATTTATGCCAAGTAAAAAACGATGCAATTATCCTTAATAAGTATAACTATCAGCCTGTTTTTCTCTTGATGGGTAGAAAGCTTTATGCCTTTTAATAGCACGCCTTCAAGGGCACCATTGGGCTTTTCAGACAGCCAGAATCCAGCTCTCCATGGTGCCAGACAACACCAGAGCCTCTTCAGTTCCCTGAACAGCTCAAGCTTGAAAGAAAAGCACACACATCAGAGGATGCTCTCTCACAAAAACTGACAAAGCAAGGAAATCCTACCTGAGTTTTGAAAAAAGGAAGCCACTGTCCTAGTACACCATTTCCTCTACTCATCTAGCTTAAAAACAATAAAAACATCCTTCTTATCTAAGTGACTTTGGAATGGGCCTTCTTCACCCTCTGTTCCTTACAGTCTTCCTTCCTCGTGGTGGTCGAGTTTCCTCTGATGGCAGCCTGTTCTTAGCCTAATATGCCATTCATTCCACAAGCCCAGTGTTTCCTCCTTCCTGGGTCTTTGCTGCTGGGGTCCCTCCACTGAGATGCCTTACTTTCAGCTAAGTGGTGGCCTGGGAGTAGAGTAGGATGGGGCTTCAGCTTTTGCTTCCTATGCTTCATTATCCATGTGGCATCAAAAATGATAGATTTATAGATAGATAAATGATAGATAGACAGACAGACAGACAGGTAGATAGACAAATAGATGATGGAAAGATGGATGGATGATAGATAGATACATACATACATACATGACAGATACATAGATACATAGATGATAGATAGATACATAGATGATAGATAGATAGATAGATAGATAGATAGATAGATAGATAGACAGACAGACAGATAGACAGACAGATAGATAGATAGATAGATAGATAGATAGATAGATAGATAGATAGATAGAGGACAGACAGATTAAACCTGGGTCAGTTAGAAGACACTGGAGTCAAAGGGTTGTTGCAAAGGTGGAGTGGCTCTATTCCGTGAACTCTGGCCATAAGTTCTGAAAGTCAAGCGGAGTGTGATACAGCCCTGTGATTGCAGCAACTACGGAGAGAGGAGGACCCAAATTCAAGGCTTCTGGGCAACTTTGGGGAAAAGTGTCTCAAGAGTTTAGGGGAAGACTTTGCTTTTTGCTTTTTGTTTTTGAATAGGGAGAAGAAAGCAAGGCTAAAAGGTAGAAGGAACAATGTGTAATTAGAAAGGTCACAGCCTATTCTTGGAGGGGCAGTGAGGACTCTCACATGCTGGCTCAGGATGGGTACAGGTCAGACTTCAGAAGACAGTTTGGGGAACTAGGGTTGTGTTCTGATGGAGAGAACCTCTCTGGTGAGAGGCCAAGGATGAACATTTGCAGGGACTTTCTGACCTAGTTTAGGGAAGCGAAGGGATGTCCATGGGTCGTCACTAAGTCACATGGATAAGAAAGGGGCCTTACAGTAATCCCCCTTTGTTTTCCAGAACACAGAAGGGTAGGGAAGACTTCTGATCCTGTCTTCCAGTAGTAGTTCCAGGTTTGTGCTGGTGATGCACAAGCACAGCTCTCATCTCAAAGAGCATGAGCGAGGGTGTAGTTGGAGGGTGTAGTTGGTTGTTTTTTACTCTTTGACTCTTTTGGGGGTCCCTCCACCCAGCTCTCAAATAAATACATGGAGGCTTTTTCTTACTTATAAATGCCTGGCCTTAGCTTGGCTTGTTTCTAACCAGCTTTTATTAACTCAAATTATTCCATCTACCTTTTGCCTCTGGGTTTTTATCTTTCTCTAGTCTATGTACCTTTCTTTACTTCTTACTCCCTGGCTGGCTGTGTGGCTGGGTGGCTGGCCCCTGGAGTCTTCCTCTCCTCTTTTTCTCATTCCTTGATCCTCTCCTCCAAGATTTCTCCTTCTATTTTTCTCTCTGCCTGTCAGCCCCACTTATCTTTTCTCTGCCCAGCTATCACCCATTCAGCTCTTTATTAGACCACCAGGTGTTTTAGACAGGCAAAGTAACACAGCTTCACAGACTTAAACAAATGCAACATAAAAGAATGCAATACATCTATGCACCATTAAAAAAATTTGTTCCACGGCATAAACAAATGTAACACATCTTGTTATGTAAAATATTCCATAACAAGAAGGTTTACTTGGAGTCAAACGCAACACAGATTTAGGTAATTCCCAATTCCATGTTCCAATATAGAAGTAGCCTCATGAAATTTTACAGTACCAGAACAAAGAAAGTCATCATCAAGGCACTTTTCAAATACATTGGTGGAAATATTAAGTGGGTAGTTATAGTGTAGAGGAGATTCTCAGCTGTGGCCTCAGATGACACTCTTAGCCTTTTGGTTGGTAGAAACTGTGGTCCTGTTAATATGTTCCAAAAGGTTTTCATCTGTAAGTCATATGATGTTCGGTCCAATGTAGAGGTGGTAAAGAGTGTCTATTTAGGGACTAAAGATAGCCCAAGATAAATTATAATTGAGTCTGGACCTGCAACATTCCAACGTCTCCACATCACTCAAACTCCAATCAGTTAATCAGCCTTGCAGAACACTCAGCTTATCTCTGAGACCTGTGACACCGTTCCTCCTGTTGGCCAAGAGTCGCATTCTGTGCATGTAGGAGCCACACATTAGTAGAAGGCCTATTGCACTAGGAAGGCTCATTCCTAGGATGTGAAGTAGATAAGGCTGAACAGTAGGCAGACAACAGTCTTCAGTAGAGAGGAATAGTTAGTAAAGCCATGAAGACAAACACTCCTGGGTCATAGCACTAAACTCTACTAGACATTGTGATCAAGATCTGATGCTTTAATTCTCTGTCTTTGACATAGCATGTGACATATGTTGAGAGTTTTTAATATTAAAAATTAAAATAATCAAGAACACTGTCTGCCTTCATAGAGTAAAGGTAACATACAAAGGAAACAGACATTTTAAATAAACAAAATTTACACATTAAAAAAACTTAGATTGACTGTATGTTTCCCCCCATATTTGCAGTGATCTGTATGGATGATCTTTTATTTGTGGTATATTTAAATAAATCTATTATCTTAATTTTAGTGGGGTTTTTTTTCCTTGCTGGTTTGATTCCATCGCCATAACCTCATGTGGAACAGATAACTCTAATTCTAGGAACAATTGACTTTCAGTATCTAAATTGGCATACCTCTTATCTGCGGGTGCTGACTCGATCAGTTGTATTGTTGGTATTATACCAGATTTTAGTTTGGAAAGGAGCCACAACCCTCAAGGCTTGGGTCCCAGAACCCTAGCCAGGGATGGCGAGGTAAAGAAGAAAGGACAGACACAGACAACGAAGCCGAGATCAGATGGGGTTCTCCAACTGCCGTAACCTGACCGTCCATATGTTTATTATGTACAGCGCAGGGGGAGGGGTTGACTAGTCTTGATAGGAGGTCTCCGTAGATGAGCAGTCTCAGGCAGGAAACATCTGGGAGGAGGAAGCCATAGTTGCTGGTCTTTGCACACACTCATCAGTCATTGATGCTCAGACACCTCTTGAGCCCGGCCTACATGTGTAAGGGCTTTGCCATGGGCCAATCTGTCTCGGAGTCCTCAATAGGCAATACTCATGTCAAAGCATTTATTCACTGGAGATTTCATTCACTCAGGGCTTCCTCCCCTCCCTACAGAAAGGTAAGTGAAAAGCCAGACTAGAGAAAAAATTAAATAATATAGTATTCCTTTAAACTCTCTTTTAGTAAGATTGCCTTTTTACATACCAAACCTCAATTAACAGTGATTAAAACAAGGTTAGGCCTATTAGAAATCAGAATTTTATGAGTCTATAAACATAATCAAATCTTACTTCTTACTTTAATGGTTATAAATGAAAATCGATTCTAGGAGTCACTGTAGTATTGTCCTTTTCCTTCCTATTAGCAAGATACAGATATTGTTTAATTAATTATTTAATCACAGATAATTGTACTATGGAATACCTTAAATATTAACTTAATAAATGTTAGTACTTGGGACTTGTAATAGCTATTCTTGGTTGTCACCTTGACTATATTTGGAATGAACTAAAATCCAGAATTGGAGGTCACACTTGTGAGAAATTTTCTGCTTTAATTTGAATCCACTTTTAGTCTGGACCCTTGAGGTAGGAAGATATACACCTTTGATCCGGATCTTAAGGCTAGAAGACACAGGCCTTTAATTCAGATCTTGAGGTGGGAAGACATACCTTTAATATGGGCCATGCCTTCTGCTGGAGGTCTATGTAAGGACATAGAAAAAGGAAGCTCTCTCTTTGCCTGCTTGCTCTTGCCTTTCTAGCACATCTATTCCTTCACTGGCACTGGAGCCGACTTCTTAGGGATTCAAGTATATGCAGAAGACCAGCTGAGACATCCAGCCTTGTGGGACTGAGCAACTACTAGATTCTTAGACTTTCCATTCACAGCTAGCCATTGTTGTATCAGCTAGGCTGCAGCCTGTCAGTCATTCCAATAAATTCCCATATGTATGTATGTGTGTGTGTATGTGCAGATATATGTACATAGATATACATAGTTAGATATAGGATTCATTCCTTAAGTTCAGTGAAGATAGAGAACCCTACTAACACAAGACTGGTGAGGTGGGTCAGTATGAAAAGATACTGCCACCAAGCCTAATGACCTGAGTTCAAGCTCCGAGACCCACACGACAGAAGGAGAGAACTGACAGTAGAGGCAACAGTTGTTTAAAAAAAAAAAAAAACCTGAAAAATCCTTAAATTGCTTATAATTATATACACATACACATATATACAAAACATATCTAAAAGCACAGAGACACGTGATCCTCTTAATCCTCAGGATGAAGAGCTGAGCATCTCAGAGGAGAACAATTATCCAATAGGAAAAACTGCACCTGGAGCAGGAGCAATCATCTCTTAAAATTAATTTCTCCCTCCAGCCATTGGGACTTCGCTGTAGACCCAGAATCAAGACAAGGATCAAGGCGATAACACCTTGATCAGACTGTGTCGTTATGTATACACTGTCTTTTCAAAATATCCCTTCAATTAAAATTTCAAAGACACATGTTACTTCCTGCACAGAAAGACCTAGGACCATCAGCCACCTCTCCTTTGCCATCGTTCTGTCCCTTTAACTGGCACTGGGACATGAGGACACACTCAGCATGGTGGGGCCTCTGGAACTGAGACTTTTTCCCTTAAAAGTTTAGGTTTACTCTGAGTCAAAAGGAAGCTGTAGTTTACGTGAGCCCTCACTTGCCAGTCAATTTTGTACCAAGTAAGTGGCACTCTAAACATAGGCACTTATCGACAGTGTATACACACATAATCACACATAAAAACAGACTTTTAAAGGCCAGCATTTTGAATGTTGTTGTTTATTAGGATTCTATTTCCTATAATCCTCACTGTGAAGAGAAACAACATGAAAATCTTTAGCAAACATGCAGCCTTAATAAACAACTTGCAACATTTCTACATTAAGCATATTTTGAAAAAGAAAACATATAATTTTTATATTACCTATGACTATTATATAAATGAAATACAATTTAAATTAATTTTTTAAGTTTACAACCTGTTCTAGAAGGAAATCCTCACCAAAATCTATGAATAAAACACTAAATTATAGCTTAAATGAAATCTTTATCTTACGACTCTAATGAATGTTATATGATATAAATAAATAACATTTTAAGGTTTTAAGAAACACTAAATAGAATCAAGATAACACTTTACTGTTTTGTTTTTCAAGATAGGGTTTCTCTGTGCAGCTCTGGCTGTCCTGGAACTTGCTCTGTAGACCAGGCTGGCCTTGAACTCACAGAGATCTGCCTGCCTCTACCTCTCAAGTACTGGGATTAAAGGTGTGCGCCACCACTGCCTGGCAAGTGTGGTGATACATAACTTTAATCCCTGAGACAGGTAGATCTCTGAGTATGAGGCCAGAGCAGTTCCAGGACAGCCAGGGCTACACAGAGAAACCCTGTCTCAAGAAAACAAAACAAAACAAAAAAAACCAAAACAAAACAAAAAGAAAAGAATATAGCTAGCAGAAAGATGTCTTTACCAATGAAAATTTGGGTTTTGTTTGTTTGTTTGTTTGTTTGTTTGTTTGTTTGTTTTGAGACAGGGTTTCTCTGTGTAGTTTTAGTGCCTGTCCTGAATCTCACTCTGTAGACCAGTCTGGCCTTGAACTCACAGAGATCCACCTGGCTCTGCCTCCCGAATACTGGGATTAAAGGTGTGCGCCACCACTGCCCAGCCCTTCTTTTAATTTTTTGAAGCTAAGTGATATTTCATATGCTTGCTGTGTGTCTACAAGAAGAGGAAAGAAATAAAATAAGTAGAGATTCTTAGATCAGGCGTCCTGTGCTGGCCCAGTGTCAGTCTGGGATAGTTTCTTCCCTAGATCTGGCAATGCTGGCCTGTCCCATACAGTAATTTACCCAGAATTTGGTCACTACCAATTGATTCAGCTGGCTGCTTTCCCCTCTGGGCATCCCCAGAGGCCTTTGGGTCAGAAGTACTCTGTCCAGTGCAAAGTGTAAAGACAAAGATATACTTAATAGCTGGTTTTTAACCTCTCACAGAGCAAGAATATATGGTTTAAAATAATCGATTCAGACCTAAAAATTTCCATCATAAGGGAGGAAGGCGACAGGGTTCTGCTGTCTAAGCCTCAGGGTCCTGAAGTCAAGGAGACAGGAAAGAAGGAAGCAAAGAACGTTAAGACTTTAGAGGAAGAAAAGGTACAGAAGCAGTCAGTTGTCCCTGTGTCTGCTCTGGGGAAGGCATTCTCCACTGTATCTCAGGGCTCTCTTGGAGGCAAGAGACTGATGTGGGACATCTAAGGGATCATTGCTTATGATGTCCCCACAAAGCCGCACATACTACCATCTGACCCAGAAACAGAGGACGGATAAACCTATACAAAACAAACAAAAAACGGAAGTAAAGGAACCCAGGATAACGTGTAAACTGGTAGGGTAGAGCTGCCTTCCAACAGATGGGGAAATTCACCAACCATGCTTCAAGATGGATCTCCTCTGCAAGGCTGAAACAGAAACCAAAACATCTCTAAAGGTCTAAAAGCAAACAAAACTAAAGACGATCAATCAAAACAAACTGTTTTGAAAACAATCAAAATAGATACTTTAAAGCAAACACTGGGGAAATAAGCAATCAAACAATTGAAGGATCCAGACAAATGTTAGGTTTGGATGGGGGAAGAAGGGTTAGAGAGGACACCGAGATGAATTACTTGAGAATAAGAAGTTTATTAGAAGAGTTATTAATAGCATTAATACACAGACAATGGTGTGGAATATTCCCTAATAAATAAGCTGATTGGCCAATAGCTGAACAGGATAAGGTCAGACAGGAAAGCCAGACTGAGAATGCTGGGAGGAAGAAGGGTGGAGTGAGGAGTTGTGAGTAGACAGAGAGAGAAGCAAGATGGGCATGCCATACTGAGAAATGTTACCAAGCCACGTGGCAAAGCATAGATAAGAAAATGTAAGAGTTGGCTAGTAACAAGCCTGAGCTATTGGCCGAGCATTTATAATTAATATTAAGACTCTGAGTGGTTATTTGAGAGCGGCTGTCAGCAATGGAAAACTCCGCCTACACAAAGGGGCAACAGCATGTCCCAAACTCCAAGAATTCAAGTCCCAGCACCAGAGACAGACATTATGGTGGGGTCTGTGAGGAGAATCAGAGCCCACATGGCACAGGAGGTAGTCTCTTTTTAGACCTTTTGAGGATGGAGGAGTTCACAGCAAGATCTCACAGCTAGGCTCACTGATTCCCAGGCAAGGAGGTAGGGTAGAGGATGGGGAGCTGGATGTGGTTCTCCCAGGCTACCAACAACCCTATTCTTCAGGGTTCACAGTGCCTCATTAGGGTGCCTGTCAGCAACTGTGAAAGGGGTGAGTGTATTAGTTACTTGTCTACTGCTGTGATAAAACACCATGATGAAGGCAGCTTAGAGAAAAGTTTGAGGGTGGTGGTGGCGCATGCCTTTAATTCCAGCACTCGGGAGGCAGAGACAGGCAGATCTCTGTGAGTTCGAGGCCAGCCTGGTCTACAGAGTGAGTTCCAGGAAAGGTGCAAAGCTACACAGAGAAACCCTGTCTCGAAAAACC
>CABHPP010144212.1:21306-32631 GCA_902168425.1 Peromyscus attwateri | reverse complement strand
GAAAAGAAAAGAAAGTTTGAGCTTATGGTTCTAGAGAGATAAGAGTCCATGATGGCAGAGCAGAGGCATGGAAACATGTGGCAGGAGCAGAAAACTGAGAGCTCACATCCTAAACCACTCATGAAGCAGATAGAGCAAATTCAAAATGGCCCAGTTTTTTAGTTCTGAAAGCCCGCCTCCAGTGACATACTTCCTCCAACAGAACTACCAACTGGAGACCTGGCATTTGTGAACCTGGATTCTAACATTACATTCTTACAAGAAGCAAGATCCTAAAAACCTCAGTCCAGAATAAACTAATGGACCATTGACCAAATCCAGGGAGGTCCAAGAGAGTTCTAAAAATAATTCACCAAAATCTACCTGAGGAAATAACACCCAAGTGACTTGGGCTCAATGGGTCCATTCGGATATCTCTCTTCCTTCCGGATGACTTCTCTGATGAAAAGTGGATGTTAGCCAGGTGGTGGTGGTGCATACCTTTAATCCCAGCACTCAGGAGGCAGAACCAGTTAGATCTCTGTCTTGGAGGCCAGCCTGGTCAACAGAGCAAGTCCTAGGACAGCCAGGGCTACACAGGGAAGCGCTGTCCTTAAAAAAAAAAAAAAGTTACAACATGTGCTCTAAGCCAGGTATGGCTGCATGTCCTCAATAAGCCAATTCAAAGAGCCAAATCAAAGGTGGAAAGCAGAAAAGGGAGATTTATTCAATGTGGCCACATTGGGAAGATGGACTTTCATTGCAAGATAGGCTTGGGGATGGCAAGTTCACTGGAGTTCTTTGTCCCCCAAGTTCAATAACATTCTCACCTCACAGGAGATAAATAATTTATTATGGAGCCAAACATGAGTCATCATGGCCTGGGAACAAAGATTTATATCACTCCAAATTCCATGTTCCAATATGGAAGCAGTTTTAAAACATTGTTATGGTTACAGAACAAGAAAAGTCATAAATCAAGACTCTTCTAATATATTAGTGGACACATCAGAAAGGTGGGCTACAGAAAATTGGGGAAACCCCTGTGATAGGCCTCAGATGCTTTGTAACGGCGCTCAGCTTTGTGGGTGGTGGAAGCTAGTCGTCTACCAAACTGATACATTCCAAAGAAAAACTAGTGCCCTATTTGTACATTCCAAACCGTCTACATAATGTCACAAAGGATCTTGGGAGGGCAAAAGACAGTTGTGAATGGGGCTAAAGATGGCCTGAGATCATTTGGCTCCAGACTAGGAACATTCCAAGCTCTCCACAATCACCGGAGAGCTAATAAGCCAATCAGTCTTACAGAATGTTCCATTTGATGATGTGGTTCCTTTCTGGAAACTTGGTTCATGGGGTGTGAAGATAAAGGTTATCAATGGCCACAGTCAAAGCCCGGCTTCAAGAAGCCAGCACATTGTGTAATGCTTTGCTGTTCTAGAAGCAGAAATCATGTGCGTTGACATGTTTTTCCCATGTAGGTCTCCTGGTGACCTTTTCTGCATATTTCTCAGCTCATACAGTTTGGGGGCAGCTGTGAACCGGGAGCTAGACAAATCTGGAAGAAAATGGATTCTTTCAACACTGCTGCTCCCGATTACCAGGGCTGTTAGCACCAAAACCTGGACTCTGGTACCGCAATCTAATTATGATCAGCAGTGGGTGCTCAATATACCAAACCAAAGAGACAATAACAAAAAGCAGAGAAAGGAGATGCATAAATGTAGTGTAATGTTGCCTAAGGCTAGTCCTCAAACTTGAGGTTCTTGACCTGCTTCTGATTCCTGAGTGTTGGCTTCCAAGCATGTGCCACCATTGTCCCACCCTGATGTCTAAAATCTTAATAGACTAGGTCTGTTCCTTTCCTTTGTACTTCTTAATGATTACTGATGCTGGAAATTCTAGAGTGGCATTAAATTATAGGAATGAGTGCAGGCCTTAGGTTTGTCTTATTCCTCACTTCAGCTGGGAGGCGTGCAGTACTCATCATTAAATATGACTTGGCTATTTGGGAGCATCATGCTGATAAGCCTACCGTTTAGCAAACCAAATAACTTACTTTTGCCTCAAATTTTATCAAATACTTATATATACATGAAGACAGCCACATCTTTCTACTCATCTCTGCTGATATGATACATTTTTCTACTTGGCATCCAAGTGTCCTTGGATTTCTAGGCTACCAGGGTTGGGTCCTTCCTGAATGAGCATCTGAATTTGCAGTACTGGAAGTTGCTTCAGAGTGTCTGCATCTATTCATAAGTGAGTCTGACTTAGAACTATCATGACTCCATTGTGTGTATGAGTCATCATTTCTAGAGGAACAGAGCCAATGGGAGATTATGGATTTATTAGTCAGCTTTCAACTAGTAACAACAGCTAATTCACACCTGAGAAACTGAGAATCCAGAAGTCCCTTGGTCCTTGAGGCTGAATGCCTCAACAGAGTGGTCCCCCAAATCAGAGTGGGCCTTCCCACCATCAATCAAAGCAATCAAGATACATTTTCAGATGAGGCTCCCTATTCGTGAGATTGGTGGTGAATTGGCGTTAAAACCTACCATAACCCTGTGATCCGGCATCAGAGTGATCACAGTTTAATAGAGCAAACGGGAGCATTCTCAGATTTAGTTACGCACTGGAAAACATGTGATCTAGAATAAGGATGTTCTCTTCTTTTCTCACATTAGTGGCCCATGGATGATTCAGTAGTGGTAGAGACATTCTTTTCTGTGCTGTTCAACATGACAACTACTCGTCACATGCAACTTCTGGGCACTCGAAATCAGTAAAAGCTCTGAATTTTGAGTCTTACTTATTTTAATCAATTTAGGTTTAAATAGCCACACTTGATCATTCCATTGTTTATTATTGGGCCAGACAACACAACTTTTAGAGTTTAAATGGAATAATTCATGAAACACACACATCTCAGCCCTGTGCCCATTTCCACTATTATTCTCAGTTTTCTGCCTACAAAGCCTTTCTAGAAACTGATCATTAGAGGAAAAAATTGATCTTAGAAACTCTTATTTGGAGTCTCAATTTTGCTTGTTTGTTTTGCATCAGAGTCTCATATTTGCCTAGACTGGCCTGGAATATACTACGTAAGGATGACCCTTCCTCCCAAATGTTGGGTAACACCCTTCACTGAGTTTTCCAGTGTTCAAGCTTACAGGTTTGTATCATACTCCTACAATGGCTTTTTGTTAGCCATGTTAATTCTCATACTGCTTCTAATCTCATCCGTCTTCTCTGCAGTATCCCGTTGGTATTTGTGCCACTTGTTTCTTTGACCAAGCTTGTCAAGACAGCTTCTTCCACGGGATCTCAAACTCAAATGCACTATCAAACAAATGGGGACTTGAGATCTTTAAAACATTCCCTTTGTCCTGATGAAAGCCAGGCTCCACCCCTGGCCTCCGGACCTCACCTCCACCCTCATTCCCAGGACTATCGGGCTCTCACACGTCTCTTTCCCCACACCGAATCTGCACCCTTCCTCTTTGTCTGTTGAATTCTTCCATGGGTGCCGACACACAGTCTAGTCTCTTGAAAGTCTCCAATTGTCTCCTAATCTTCCTTCTGCTTCTCCCTCCACTCCATCACTGTATTGGTTATCTATTGCTCCATACCAAATCATCTCCAAATTTAGCAAATTAAAACAGAATTAAACCCTATCTCTCTGGAAATCCAGCAGTTGCTTAGCTTGATAGATCTGAGTCAGGGTATCTCATGATATTGACTAGGGTGCCATAATTGGAATCTTACTGACTCAGGATTCTCATACAGCAGTTGATCAGAGGGCCTCACTTCCTCCCCATTTGGACTTATCCACAGGTCACATGCAACATGGAAGCTTTGAGTTCTCCCAAAAAATAAGAGAAAAAGCAACCAAAATAGACCCACTATGTTTTCATGCCCTAGTCAGAGTGATAAATTATTGCTTCTGCTATATGCTCTTGGTCATACAGACAAACCCCCAGTGCAATATGAACTCCATCAGGCCCTTGGGAGTCACCTTGTAGGTGGATCGAAAAAGAGTTCTTGGGATAGTTCAGTTGGTAAAGGCACCTGCTGCTGAGCCTGACTGAGTTCAGTCCCTGGGATTCACATGATGGAAGGCAAAAACCAACTCCTGAAAGTCCTCTGACCTCCACAACACATTAAATGATAGATAGATAGATAGATAGATAGATAGATAGATAGATAGATGGATGGATGGATGGATGGATGGATGGATGGATGGTTGGATGGATGGATGGATGGACCGACGGACAGGCAGATAGATAGATAGATAGATAGATAGATAGATAGATAGATAGATAGACAGACAGACAGACAGACAGACAGACAGATGTAATACAAAGAAACCTGGTATATCCGCATGTTACAATTGAGTCTTCTCAACATTCTGAGACATGTCCTCAGGTTTTCTCTCCACATCACTAATTTTATTTTAGGTGGGGCTCATTCTTTTTTTCTTTTTAAACTGCCTTTTGAAAATGTGTTTTGTTTAGAGATAGGACCTGAGCTCAAATTCAATATTCTCTTGCCTCAGCTTCCTGAGTTCTGCAGTTGTAGAGAGCTACGCCTGTCTTTGAAGACTAAGAATTCATAAGCCATCCCCTTTGCAATGACTGTTCTTAGTTGTCAGTTGGACTACATCTGGAATTAACTAAAACCTAAGTGGCTGGGTACCTCTGTGGGGGATTTTTTTTAATTAAATCATTTGAAATAGGAAGAATCACTTTTAATCTGGATCTTTTGAGGTGAGAAGATCCATTTTTTTTAAGATTTGTTTAATTTTTATGTTCATTGGTATTTTGCCAGCATGTATGTCTGTGAAGTTGCCAGATCCCCTGGAATTGGAGCTACAGACAGTGGTGAGCCACCATGTGGATGCTGAGAATTGAACCCAGGTCCTCTGGAAGATCAGCCAGTGCTCTTAAGTGCTGAGCCATCTCTCCAGTCCCAGGGAAGATCCATCTTTAGCCTGGCCCACACCTTCTGCTAGCTGCCTATACAAGGACATGGAAGAAGGAAGCTTTTTCTCTTTGCCTGCGTGTTCTTGCTCTCACTGAAAAGTCCATTCACGGGCATTAGAGTCTACTTCGGGATTCTGGTGTATGCTGAAGACCAGCTGAGACATTCAGCTTCAAGGACTGAACAACACTGGATTCTTGGACCTTCCATTGGTAGACAGCCATTGTTGGGCTAGTTAGACCACAGCCCGGAGGCCATTCTAATAAGTCCCCTTTATATATATATATATATATATTCATTCTCTAAGTTCTGTTCCTCTAGAGAAACCCAATACATGTTTATTTACCTTTCCCCTCTAGTTTTGATCATTTGTCCCCCATCTACCTTGGGATTCCTACTTTATTTTCATCCTTGCTAGTTAGTTCTTGTCAACTAGACACAAACTAGAGTCACTTGGGGAGAGGTAATCCCAGTTGAGGAATTGGGTCCATCACACTGGCCTGTAGACGAGTCTGTGGGGCATCTTCTTGACAAATGATAGATGTGGAAGGGTCCAGCCCACTGCAAGCAGCACCACCCTTGGGCTGGTGGTCCTGGGTTGTATAAGGAAGCAGGCTGAGCAAGCTCTGAAGCAAGCCAGTAGGCAGTCCTCCCCCCATGCTGTCTGCCTCCAGGTTCCTGCTGTTCCCACCCTCACTTCCCTGCACAATGGACTGTAGCCTATCAGGCAAAGCAACCCCCCCCCTCCTCCACCTCCTCCAGTTGCTTTTGGTCAGAGCATTAGAGAAGCCAACTAGGACAGTGTCACCATTCATCTCTTCAAGATCGTGCCCTAATTATACGGGGGACACTTTACAGGTACTTTTCAAACCTGTTCCTTCGTCTTTATCTATTTTTTCCCCAACAAAAGGAACTTCCCTTCTATATATCTCAATTTCCCATTTCTTAGTTATCAAATACTTTCTTAGCTGCCAGACTCAGAGTGGGTGTCATAAAAGATTTTTCAATGCAGAGTCTGAGTCTGTTGCCTCAAACTCACAGCAATCCCCCTGCATTAGAGCTGGTACTAATTATTAGCCACCACACCTGGCTTCTTCTTCTTCTCCCTTTTTGTTTTGTTAATTTTTACAAAGAAAGGTCCAGCTAATCTGTTGTTTGGATTGTGGGTAAGGAGTGGCTTTCCTTATGGTGAGACTCTCGGCTATGTATATCTGTATCTCAGTTCCCACGCTTGGGGGACAGTTGATATAAACTTGACTGATCCACCAAGCAAGAGAGAGGAAGAAATCAGAGTCACGTGTTCTCCCTGACAAGGGACCTTTCTTCTTCCCCGGGTGAATTAACTTTCTGTTTCTAGCTTGCTGTTGACTGTGTAGTGAGTTTGGCCCTGCACAAAGGGATGTCTGGCCTTTGTGTTGGCTTCAGAGAGGCAATCTATGCCAAATCTGGTGGCAGTTTGTTTTTGTCTAAGATGTGGCTGATTACACTAGGTTAAGTCCTCTGGGGTGGCCATACCAGGAAGACCAACCATGTGGTGTGAGGACAGGGCAAGGATGTTGGTGGTACTGTCAGCTGACCTGGAGACTTAGCTCAAGCTTTTAGGAAACCAATCAGTCAAGCCAACATCATAAAATCCCAGTGAAGACTGTCTAGGCCTTTGACACTCTGGTGAGCTTCTTGGGTTAGCAATACTCAGCGAACAGTCTTGTGTTAGGGCTGGAAGTGAGTCACACCCTGACTCCCTGGGAGAGAACAACAGAGCTTCACATTTGGAACTCTGCCATGCCTGCCTTCTGTATCTCCTCCTCTGAATGAATGCAATCGCTTCCAGTGAGTCCTCTGAGGCTTTTAATGGCTTACCCAAACTTAGGGTTTTTTGGAAGATACTCTAAACTTAAAATTGGCATTAGATGTGGTTTTGTATGAAAACTGCCCTCAAACACCACAGTCAGCTAAGCCCAGGTGGTTGACTATTCCAAGTTCCAGCCATACACCACTCCTTTCCTAAGGCTGCTGCACCCTGTTGGTAAGGGACCACCCTGTGGATGCCAGACGAAGGGGCAGGCCAAGTTCCCCACGTGGCACCAACACTCCTGCCTTATCCTTCATCAGGTGAATTAGAGGATCCCATCTGGGTCTCACCCACTCACCAAGACAGGACTCAGGGCATGTCCTGGGTCCCTTCACAGCTGCAGAGCATGCGCCGCAGCTAGCATACCCTTGCCATTTCCGGCACGGGCTTCCACATGCTTCTTACTGAGAAGTCTCTCCTTGCCTTTAACACTCGCCTGGTCATTTGTAAAGATACCATGGACTGTGGGGTAGTGAACAGGGAGCCAGAGGATGGCAGAAATGATCTTACAGCCTCAACAGGAACAGATGGAATGGATCTAAAACAAGATTCAAACGGATTTGAAATATAATGTTTACTGAGGGAGGGGGAGATTGGAATGTCTTACTTTTCGCCTTTTCCCATCTGTCTGTCCTCCCCAAATCTGCCCTAGCCCCATTCATTCAACACCCAATTGTCTTTCCTGCCTTTCTAAGGTTCTCCCTCTAAGTGTGAGCTCACCATAGAGACCAGAGTTACTAACAATAGAAAATGTGGTGTCCATGACAACCAGAAACCCAAGGCAGTGGCTGATTTTACCCATTTCATCTTGCTCCTCATAGACTTTGCTTTGCTGTATGTTAACGAGCAGGCATACTGCTGCAGACAGGCAAACAGGAAATGTCCCTCTGTCCATGGGAAGGAGTGACACAATGATTTCTGTGTGGTAGATGCTGTGTGTGTTGTTGAGGGGAGAGGGATAACTTCCTGATATCCAGATGCCAGAAAGGGACTTGGATTCCTCGCCTTTAATACTCAACTGAGTATTCATCACCTGGGCTCAGCCCTCATGGTGGCTAGTCGGTTTAATTAGAGGAGGTCACACAGTAAACATTCCAGGGTCACCAGACACACAAGGTGCCAAGATGGAAAGCAGGCTGTGCTTTCACTGGGTTTGCCTGGTGGGGGTGGGGGAGGTAAGAACAAAAACAGGGACTCTACAGAGTGAGTTCCACCCGGGTGGTAGATCCAGCACTCAGCACTCGGGAGACAGAGCCAGGCAGATCTCTGTGAGTTCGAGGCCAGCCTGGTCTACAGAGCGAGACCCAGGACAGGCACCAAAACTACACAGAGAAACCCTGTCTCGAAAACAAAAAAACAAAACAAAACAACAACAGTGAGTTCTGGGACCCCCAGGACTACACAGAGAAACCCCTCCTCAAAACACAAAACAAACAAACAATACAACAAAACAGGACCTGAGTCTCATTGTGGAAACTTTGGGACATCAGCTGAGGAGCTGAGGGTGAAGATTTATGTCAAAGTCAGGGCTTTTGCAGGACAGTACACTCATCCCTGAGCAGCTTCATTTCAGGGTCCCACACGGACATGGAGACCACATGTGCTCAAGTCCCTTATACACATGGCAGAGTGTTTATATGTAAGTAGTGTACAACCTCCTGCACAGTTCAAATCACCTCTAGATTATTTAACACCTAATACAATGAAAATAGTTGTTATATTCTGCTGGTAAGGAAATAACGGCAAGGAGAAAGGTCTGAACATTCAGTACAACACAAGTTAATGTGTGGGTGTGGGGGTGTGAGAGAGAGGAGAGAGGGAGAGAGTGCACAGGCACAGTTGTGTGGATTATGTGGCTCTGTGGATACCAGAAAGACTGTTTGTTTGTTTGTTTGTTTGTTGTTTTTGTCTAGGACCTTGTACATGCCAGGCAAGCACTCTACCACTGAACTTTATTCCCAAAGCCCTTTTACTTTTTGAGACAAGATCTTACTAAGTTTCTCTTGCTATCCTCAAACTCAGTGTGTAGCCCAGGCAGGCCTTGAACTCATGACCCACCTACCTCAGCCTCCTTGGTAGCTAGAATCACAAGCTTGTCTTTTTTGCTTTTTTTTTTTCTATGTGGGGCAGGGGGCAGGGCAGGGGGCAGAGCAGGGAGCAGTGCAGGGGGCAGGGCAGGGTCTGGCCAGGGAGCCCTGGCTTGACACTCACTGTTTAACCTAAGCTAGCCTCAAACTCACAGCTCACAGCAATCATACTGGGATGACAGGTTCTGCCTCACCTGGCTTTCCTTTTACCCCTTCATCCTCCCTCACTCCCTGACTTACTGAATGTGGGTGTCTTGTTCTGTTTTGTTTATTCACCATCATAATTATGGCCATTCACACACCCTTGACTCTGCCCTCATTCACCAGGCAAAACCCCAAAGCTTGCTTAATGCATCACTCACCTGTTGATTAATACTTTAGTGCTTTTAGGAAAAGAGGTAGAGCACAGAGCCCATTGCTTAGTGGCTAAACGAGGTGCTAGCTCATTCACCATCACTGGGGTTCAACTAAGAAACAGGTATACAAAGTAGTTTGATGGTGAACAGCTTTTCATCCATTCCAGCAATTTCTCAAGAACTCCAAATACCAGGAGCTCCAATGAAAGAAGGTGCTTGAAGGAAAAAGCTGTGCAAATCGAATTGATTTCTCAGAACCACCAGACACCTGAGGTCATGGGTTAAGCAGTTTCCAGATCTCTTCTGGAAAGACACCAGGACCTCAGAGACGTAGCTCTCAGGATTTTCTTACCCAGAATGCAAGCCATTAGCAGCCATCTGCGGGCAAGAGCACTTACGTGACTGTTTTGGTGAATTGCAGAAGTCTGAATACAAACTAGGGTGGGAGTCACATGTCCTCCCTCTGTCTGTTGTCAGTGTGAGCCTCACAGCAACTCCAGGGCCACAGGGCAGCGCACACCCTGGGGAAGTCTCACACAGTTTCAGCTCCTAAGCCTAGTGGGGTGGTTTGAAAAAAAAAATGGCCCCAAAGGGAGTGGCACTCTTAGGAGGTGCGGCCGAGTTGTAGGAAGTCTGTCACTGTGGGGCCACTGGCTTTGAGGTCTCTTTTGTTCAAGATTCCCTCAGTGTAACTGTCAGTCAACTTCCTGTTGCCTACAAGATGTAGCACTTTCAGCTCCAGCACCGTGTCTGTCTGCATGCCACCACTCCCTGTCATGATGATAATGGGCTGAACCCCTGAAACTGTAAGCGAGCCACCCCCAATTAAGTGTTTTCTTTATAAGAGTTGCCTAGCCATGGTGTCTTTTCACAGCAACAGTAACCCTATGACAGCTAGCCTCATGCGCTCCAGGAAAGCTGGCTGAGCAAATCCAGCAAGTGGCGTCGAGGCTCTAATGCAACCCCATTCTGAAGGGGATAGGACAAAAGGACAGTGGGGTTTCCAACAGCCAAGAGAAAGGGCAACAAGAACAGCAAAGCAGGTGATGTGGCCCCAGAGAAGGTGGGGGTGGGGGGTGGGGCAGAGAAGCTAGAGGATGGGGTGAAACACCTGTGTGTGTCCTCACTGGTTCAGCAAACTTGACCTCTGAGACCTTCTTCCTGTGGACTCTTCCAGGAAGCCATGGGGCCTTGCATAAGGAAGGGCACTTGTGTAGACCTGTTCCATTTGTCACCCTGACAAGTCAGACTTGTGCTTCCAGCTCAGGCTGTTGTCCCAGACACCCATCAGGATCTGGAATGTCATTAAGGCCCTCCCTTATTTCACACCCTGACACTGGGCCACATTCGCATCTTGCTTCTCAAATGCAGAAAAACCAGAGAGATGAGAAGAGGAGAGAGGAGATGCAAGAGCTAAAAATCACAGAGACCCGACCACAAGGCTCTCCCGAGAAAGACCACCAGACTGGAACCCATGATCAAGGGCCTAACGGAGCAAATCTGTGCCAAAACAGGACAATAACTGTAAATTTCAATGTTGTATTTTTAAAAGTTATAGCTGTATGGTGGTGCATGCCTATAATCCTGGCACTTAGGAGACCAAGGCCTTCCGGGGCTACACAGGAAAATTCTGCCTTAAAAGGATCAATAAAAAGTCTCTATGTCCCACTCTAGAAACATCAGTGGGGAAAAAAGAGAGGGGGGAGCACATTTCCATGCCCTAGGCATCCTTCAAGAATTCTACTTTATTCAAAAGAAAATTGAAGGCAGGAGAGATTCGCAGTGGGGAGAGGTGCCGGCTTCGTAAACCCAGTATGTCTGGGAGCCATAGACAGCAGGGCACAGGGCACAGGGCACACGTTTGGGATCCCAGCAACATCTATGGCAAGATGGAAGGCAGAGATAGAAGACTGACCCAGAAGCTGGAGGCCAGCTAGCCTAGAGTACACAGTAAGAGAGACCCTCTGTCGACAAGGCAGGAGGTGAGAAACAACTTCCTTCTGAAAAGCATTCTTTGACCCCACATAACATCCTTAGCATGTGCATGCACGTGAGCAGTGAG
>CABHPP010144212.1:0-21206 GCA_902168425.1 Peromyscus attwateri | reverse complement strand
CAGCGGAGCCTGGGGCTACATTCTGGAGAGTGAGGCAGAGGATCTCAAGCTCAAGCCCTGTGTGGGCTTCAGAGTAAGGTCAAGGCCAGCCTGTTTCAAAATAAAAAGTAAAATGAGGACTGAGCTAGAGCTCAGTGGTGGAGTACTTGCCTGCTGTTCTCAAGGCCGTAGGCTTAATCCCCACTACTGCAGAAGTTATTTATACATTATGCAAAGAATAAAGAATAAACAGACAGTGGGGACCCCTGAAATCCTGAGTGAATGTGTACTGTTGACATGAGCATGACCACATCAAGGATGCCAATGCTCAGACCCATGGGAATGGCAAGACCTTCCCCCTGGCCCAGAAAGACAAGATGGTGGATTGAATAGTTCAGGAGAAGAGAAAGCTTGGCCATTAAACATAAAAACCTTCAAAAGTCTCTTGGTTTTCTCTCAAAACAATGCAACTATCAAACTTTTTTTTAAATGTCAAACAAGAAGTCATTGATCACAACAGCTGCACATTATGTCGTTAAATTACCATGTGCTTTTGAGTTCCCTGAGAAGCTGCCTGTGGAAGCTGGCCTGTGCTCTTCCTCCACTTCAGACCCAAGCATGTGTGTCTCAGAGTGTCCTCCAAATCCTCCAGTCTGGGGATGGGCTACCCTTCCAACTCTGTGATAGAAAAGGAGGAGAAATGCAAAACAGCTCCAGAGAAAGAAAACAGAAATAGACGCAAGTGCCTGCAGCGGAAGACAGAAGCTGGAAGTTCGGCCTTGGAAAGTTCAGCCATGGAGAAAAAGCTCAGTGGGAACTCTGGTTATCAGCTTCAGCCTCCCCAGGCGGTGTCTGCTGGCTGTTGTGAGCGCCCAATTTGATGATGTCATCTCTGTCTGTTGCTATTTGTTCTTTTCCTTGCAAACCTCAGCTGAGGATCCCTGGCTCTGCCTGGGACTCTGTCAGGGACTCCTCATCTTCCCCGGTGGATATCTGCTGGATGTTTTGAGCACCCATTAGTTTAGCTATCTACCTGCCCGTTATTATTTGCTCTTTTACTTTGGTTTGCTATGTACCCACTCATTCAGAACTGAAAGTACAGCTGTTGTAGACCATTTTCCATTCTATACAAAGCAACAGTTTATTGCCAAACTCTAACGGTTCATCAGCAAAAGATGTAAGGTAGAAGAGGCAAGAATGAAAGAAGCTTGTGGGGGCTGGGGGGAGGGGCGTGCAGCAATTGTTCATGTCATTATTTATTTATCACTGTACACTTTCATCTCTAAACCTGAGAAACTGAAAGAGCCTTAAGATATTATTGAAAAACATGCAAGTCCCCATCAGCAGAGCCAAAACCAGACTTCTGCAAACCAGACTCACTAGAGGAGGGTGAGGACAGAGAGGAAAACAAAGAAAGCTCAGACCCGGGAGAGGATGCAGAAACCGGAGAAAGGAGCCAGGATGCTGCCTGTGGGGGCTGCGGCTGCGCCACCCCACACCCACTCCCAAGCAAGGCTCGTTGTTTTCTTGGATCCCAGAAAAGTAGGCATTCTCTGAGGAGCACAAAGTCACAGATTAGAAACAAGGCTTTCTGGGGAGATGGGAGCTACTAACCTCATGAACTTCCTACTCGATCTCTCTTTTTACTCTCAAACCTTGTTGAACCGCCAGACTTCTTGAAGTTTCCTGTGCAATTTAGCAAAAGTATGAAATAATAACAATATGGATAAATCTCAGAAACCTGGCTGGGGAAGTAAAAAAAGTGTTACAAACGGTATACATCAGTTATTTAAAAGGCTAGGAAGGGTGGTGATGGGAAACAGACAGTGGGCACCTGGCGCTGAGTACAGAGTGAGGTCAAGTTCACAAAGGACCCCCTTAGGGTAGGAGTCTGTTATCTGTCTTAGTTAAGGCTATGTTTCCATAGATACAAGTTACTGAAGCTCAACAAACTACACAAATGAACTGTGTAAGTGTGGGTTGTAGTGGTGAGTTTTAATATTACCCTACCTCGATTTAAAAAAAAAAAAAAAAAAAGACTTCATTCTCAGTTCTGTTTCTGCTCACCAACTACTAGGATTAAAGGTGTGCACCACCGCACCCAGCTCAGCAATGAAAATTTAAATGTTATATATCAAAGTCTACAGACTAACACTCTGGAGACTTTTTTATTTGAAAATGTCTGAATGTAAGGATAACCATGTGATTTTATCTTATAAAACATGGTATTTTGATGTCTGTTATGGAATGGTAATGTTGCTAATTAACAAATGCATTGCACTGTATAGTTTTTGTTTGTTTTTGGTTTGGTTTGGTTTTTGGTTAAGCAAATAGCATCTACTCTCTTTACATTTTTCAAGACTGCAACGTGGTATCATTAACTATGGTCACCCTGAAGTGCAGTCTACCCCTTTGAAGCATGGTGTCATTAATAACGGTAGCCCTGCAGTACAGTCCATCCCTCGAAGCCTGTTCCTTCCTATGTGTGTCTTCAGCCAACATCTCATCTTTCTCCTCTCCCCCAGCATCTCACCCTCTAGTAACCTGCATTTCCTGCTTTGCTTCTGCAGTTCAAATTTTATTGAGACTAAAATTGTATTTTAGTTAATATGATATCTTCCAGGTTCACCCATGTCAAAACAAATGGCAGGGTTTCATTCTTTGGCTGAAAAGTGTCCCATTGTAGATACATCCCATACTTGCTCTCTCCATTGTTCGCTGATAGACACTCAACTGTGTGGTGGCTTGGCCACTGTGAATGGTATTGCATGGGAATTCAAGAACCTCTTGGACTGCTGTTTCCACTCCCTTAGGATGTATACATAGTGCTGGGGTTGCTGATCAGAGGTCTAGCCTAAATACCTTCACATTTTTCCACAATAGCTATACTAATTTATGTTCCTATCAACAAAGTTTTCAAGTTTCCTTTTCTTGATTTCCCTATCAATATTTATCTTTGGGGATTTTCTTACAATACAATGGATAGTGATGTTGGCACTGTTTCATATGCCCCGTTGTGTGTCTTCTTTTGGGAAATGTCTATTAAGCTTTTTTTAATGGCTAGTCTTTATTGCTAACTTGACTACATTTTAAATTGCCTAGGAAATTGGTAAGGCATACTCTAGGTGTGTCTGTGAGATGTCTGTGAGACCTGACTGGTGGAGGAAGACACATTCTGAGAATAGGCAGCACCATCCCATTGGCTCAGGGTCCTGTTCAAGATATTTGATTACACTGTATAATGATAAGTCACTCTGATTTATTTGATAAAAAGCTGAATGGCCAGTAGCTAGGCAGGATTTCCAGGCACAGAGAATGCTGGGAAGAAGAGGGCAGAGATGCCAGGAATGCAGAGCAAGGAGCATGGCATTACAAAGTAAACATAGCCAAGCCATGTGAAAGAACTGGATTAAAATATATGGGTTAATTTAAGTTATAAGAGCTAGTTAGAAACAAGCCTAAGCTATCAATCAGCCAAGCTTTCATAGTTAATAATAAGTCTCCATATTGTGATTTGGGAGCTGGCTGGAGGGACAGAGAAAGACTGGCTATGGGGTCCAGGCAGAATAAGAGAGGAAAATGGGGAGAGCTAACTGAGGAACAGCATTCCCCTTGTTCTGATTCCTGACCCAGCATGAAACACACTGAGAGTTTTGCTGTGGGATATCTTTCTGTATGTTGTGAACATGTGTGACTCCAACTGGATAATAAATAAAGCTGTTCTAGCCTATGGCAAGAAAGCTTACAGTCAGGTGAGAAATCCAAGCAGAGATACAGAAAGAAGAAGGGTAGAGTCAGGAGAGATGCCAGCAGATGCCCAAGGAGCAACAAGATGCCAACAGACCAGTAACACCACAGCCACGTGACAACATAAAGATTAATAGGAATTAATAGGAATTTAAGATGAAAGAGCTAGCTAGCAAGAAGCTGAAGCCACAGGCCACACAGTTTGTAATTAATATAAGCCTCTGAATTATTATTTTATAAGCGGCTGCGGGACCGCAGGGCCAGGCGGGACCAAGAAACTTCCCTTGACAGGTTTTGGTCAGAGCTGAAGACATTTTAAATTCAGCTCATCTGGGTAATTTTTTCCATTGAGTTGGATTACTAAGGTGTCCTAGATAGTAGCCCCTTGTCGGGTGTATCCATTTTGAATACTTTCTCTCATCTTGTAGGCCACTTCCCACCCTGTTGATGCTTTTGCTGTGCTGGAGTTCCACAGCTTCCAAGTCCTGGCCACTGTCAAAGGCTGGCTCTGTCGGCTGCCAGAGCGAACCACTCACTGGCTCATACTAATGAGTCTCTGTTCTGAAAATCTCTGTTCTGAAACTGCCAGTAGGGCAGAGGGAAAAACATTCTGCAACACAGCCATTCTTGAGAATATCAAAACGCATTTCTAAGTTAACTATTAGAATAGGCCTAACCTTCATTAAGATCATATTATTAGCTAAGTGGTTCAATATTAGGAAATGTAATTCATATGTTTGAAGGGGTAACAAGGAAATGATATTTGGCAAAATCTGTTCCTGGGTTTCCTTCATGTTTAGTAACATGGTAAACACAGATATTTCCTCACTATCACCCACAGTATCATGCTGAATGGCACTGCCTTTATGGGAAGGACCAAGCAAGGGCAGCCATTACTACCACAGGAGCCACCAGTTTTAAATGCCTTCCCTAGTCCAAGCAGAGAAGAGGACAGAATGGCAAACCCAACACAAAGGAGGCCTTGTCATCACAATTTGTGGCTACCCTGAGCATGCTCCTGGAATCGGAAAGGATGGACTACAAATGTCTTTAGAAACAATTTGAGACTTCAGTGAGATGGCAGATTGTGAAATTAGCATAAAAGGAGTTTTTCTCTAGTCAGATGGAAACTATGGTTAAAAAAATAATAACGACGAAAGAAAATATTTCACTCACAATAGCAATAAAAACCAATGTAACTGGAGCGGGAATATTCTCCATAAGCAGTGTACACGATCCATTTAAAAGTCTGGAGGACAGTGACAAATCTCTCACAATAATGCAGAACAAACCAAAAGAAAACTATAGGAGATATAAAGATTTGATTGGCGGTTAGAGAGATGGCATGGCGGTTTGGAACAGGTCCTGCTCTTGCAGAGGAAGAACCCAGGTTCCATCCCCGGCACCCACATGGCACAGTCCTACTCAACATAGAAAGAGAGGGATAAAGCCACAGCCTAGTGGTACAGCCCTCACTTCCCATGCGTGAGGTCATAGGTTCAATCTCTAGTGCTGCTGAGGGAGAACAGAAAGAAAAACAAAACAGGAAAGTAAGTCTGAGTTCTGCTGGACAAACTTAGGTGGCTGCTTTGCCTTGGGAGCCTTGGCCACACTGTATAAAACTCTTCCATTTTGCTTAAACAAGGACAGTTCCTCACCCTAAAGCAATTTGGTTCCCACAACTACAGTAACTTGTTTTTCTAGAATCTTCCCTCCCGGTAATGAGATTTTTATGAGTACCTGACATTCTATAATTGACTTCTCATCTTACTTCCTTGGTTGGACAAAAGAGGTTGCTTTCCAGTCCCCTTCCCCTCCCTGTCCACGTGGAAATAGATGGTGGGCACTCTGGTGGCCCTCAGCAGGCCTCTTCCACAATAAAGCCTGTGCCGTCTCGGGCTTGCTGTCTCCCTTGTCTGTCTGTCTGTCTTTATTTTACACTTTATTTTATGTACATGGGTATTTTGCCTGCATGTATGTCTGTGCAGCATGTGTGTGCCCTGTGCTCCCAGAGACCAGAAGGATTGGATCCTCTGGAGCCGGAGTTATAGGTGGCTGTGGCTGCCATGTGGGTGTGGGACTCAAACCCAGGTCCTCCTAACTGTAAAGCCATCTCTCCAGCCCATTGTGTCTTTCTTTTTCACCAACCTTACAACCATCACTACCAACTTCCTCAGATGCCTAGCAGAATTAATGAAAGCTCTTGTAATAAAAGACTGAATTAATTAACACATGAAAATGTTTCTGACAGCACCTGGCACAGAGCATGGACATGAGTGTTAGTGCTGCTGTTTTTATTTCTGAAAAGAATATCTGCAAAGAGCCAAAGAAATTTCTAGAAGAAAAGAGAAAAACAGTGCAGGTAAGCTAAGACTAGGAAACATTAAAACAAATGGTGATCCTACAATAATAATTATTTAAAAGAAAACCTTAAAACTGGTGGACAGACAAAAGAAATCAAAATACATAATAAACTCAAATGCCTGTGAAAATTCCATACATTATTTTAAAGGTGACATTTCAAAGCAGTGGAGGAAAATCTGTGTCAGATGAGGCCATCTGTAGGGACGATCTGTCAACCACTTGGGGAAAACAAGTAGTGTGGCTTCTTTTTTTAATCAAAATTTATCCTTCTTGAAACAAAGATTTAATTTTTAATGCAAATTAGAAGACTGCTTTCACAGTGAATTTTTGAAATAAATGGGGGACTGAAAACTGGAAGCTGCAAGAGGTCTCATAAATCAGTGCCATGGCCTACTTTGACTCCACTGTGTCTCACAGCTCGTGTGCGACAGTGTCAAGCTGTCAACCTTGCAGAGGTGATCAGGTCACCAGGGCTCTGCTCTGATGAGTGGTTTGATACCATCATCAAGGGAGGAGTTAAGTTGCTGTGAGACAGGCTCCCAGGGGAAGGACGAGTCTACTCCATCCTCCACTTACAGGTGTGCGCTCTTGATCTTCCTTACACTTTGGGATGACGCAGCAAGGAAGCGCTTGCCCAGGTGCAGACCTCTTGGCTTTGGCCTTCCAACCTCCAAAACTGTAAGAAATAAATCCCCATTATTTATAAAGTACAAACTCTCAGGTATTCTGTAGCACAAAACTGTCTAAGGCACTACCTCACGCTTTCTATTTTCTACACTGTACAGGTGTGTCTAAGTGTGGGAGTCTGTGTCTCAATCAAAGTGAAATATCTATGATGCATGAAAGAGGTCAAAACTGATTTCCTACTACTAGAAAAAATTGTGCTGGTTAGTTTTTGAGTCAACTTGACACAAGTTAGGGCCATCTAAGAAGAAGGAATCTTAATCTAGAAAATGCCCCACCAGATCAGCCTGTAGATACTCCTGTGGTACATTTTCTTGATTTATGGTTGACATGAATGAGCCCATCCCGTGGGTGGTATCATCCATGAGTAGGTGGTCTTGGATGATATAAGAAAGGCTAAGCAAGCCAGGGTAGCACTCCTCCAAAGCCTTTACATCAATTCCTGCCTTGAGTTCCTATTCTGACTTCCCTAGATGATGGACTACAAACTGAAGATAAAATAAACCCTTTCCTCCCGAACTTATTTTTGGTTATGGTATTTCATCAAAGCAGTAGAGACTGTGACAGAAATTGGTACGAGGTGCTGGGGTATTACTGTGACAGACCTGACAATCTGTTTGGAGGAGGACTGGGGTAGCAGCATTTTAGAACTTTGAGCCGGAAAAGCCATCGGGCTCTCAGAGCTCAGCAGGCTGTTCTGGGGGACTTTGAGAGGTAAGAATGTTAAGGGCAATGCAGATGATGGAGGCCTTGCTTGTGAAGTTTCAGAGGGAAGTTTGAGAGCTCCTTAAAGACTGTATGGGGTCAGCTACTATTTTGAGTTTTAAGACTCTGGGATATTGGACAGCTGGGGCTTAAGAATTGGTTGTGGTTAACAAGAGATCAAAGCTACTCAAGTGAAACCTTTGTTTTCCTGGGACAATTAATGCTGGTTAGCTGGAGCTGAGAAATTAGCAGTGATTAGGAAGAGACCAGCATCATTGAAGAGCTTAAATCTGGGAGGATTTCTTCAGTGTCAGCACACAGAAGTTGTCCAGAAGAGGCTGAGGTTATACGTTATACTGGCAGTGAAACAATAATGTGTAAGAGTTTTCCAGGTGGTACTGGTTTTGAAGGCTTGAAGGAGTCATGGAGAGTAGCTGAGGCTCGACACTGTGAGAGGCCAGAAGAGGCCATTGGTCCAGCCTCAGCAGCCCTGAAAAACCCAGGATTTAAGGGGTTGTGGAGAGAAACTGAGGCTTGGCACCATGTGGCTTATTGTCTCAGAGGCTATTGGTAAAGGTGTAGTCTGGTTGCAACAAAGACCCCAGCACTTTGGAGATGCCAGGACCATGGGACGACCACTAAGAACAGAAGCAGCCATGGGGTGGAGCCTGCCTTAATCCAGAAGACAAGCTGTGTGTGTGGCAGTGGGCAGAGCCAGAGGTGCTGCTGCCAAGTCCTTTGAAGCCCAGAAGATCATCAATTCCAGAACTCTGACACTGTTGGACTTTGGTTTTGCCTATGCTCTGGTTCTTCCCCCTGGATCTAAGAAAGCATGTACCTTATTTTTCATTTCACAGGAGCCCACAGTTGAGAGACTGAAATTTTAAAGAGATTTCAGAGTTTTGGAGAGATTTTGCAGTTTTAGAGAGATTACGGATACTTTTAAGACTTCGAGTATTTTTTTTAAGACTAGATTTTTAAAGTGTTTGAATTTTTAAAGACTGTGGGACCTTTAAAAGTTGACATTTGCCAGGCAGTGGTGGTGCATGCCTTTAATCCCAGCACTCTGGAGGCAGAGTCAGGCGGATCTCTGTGAGTTCGAGGCCAACCTGGTCTACAGAGCAAGATCCAGGACAGGCACCAAAACTATACAGAGAAACCCTGTCTCGAAAAACCAAAAAATAAAATAAAATAAAAGTTGACATTTTTATGTTGTCAAATTAATATTCACATGAAATCTTGGAGACAAGAAAAAAGGAAAGATTATGGCTTAATAAGTGATGTATTTATATGTCAAGTTGACAAGAAGTCAATTGTGCTGACTAGTTTTTAATGTCAACTTGAAACAAGTTAGGATCATCTGGGAAGAATCTTACTTGAGAAAATATCTGTGGAAAATCCTGTGGTGCATTTTCTTGATTAGTGATTGACTGTGGGCAGGGTCACCCCTGGGCAAGTGATGCTGGATGGTATAAGAAGGCAAGCTGAACAAGTCATGGGTAGCAAGCCAGTAAGCAGCATTCCTCTGTGGCCTCTACTTCCATTCTTGTCTCCAGGTTCCTGTCCTGACTTCCCTGGATGATGGAATGGCTATATGCTAGAGACTGAAATAAATCCGTTCCTCCCCAAGTTGCTTTTTGTCATGGTGTTTTAGCAGCAATAAAAACCCTGACTAAGACAACCATCTTATCAAAAAAGTAAAGTATGTGATTAATTATAAGAAAAATAACAAATGGCTCTAAACATGTCGAAATCCAACTTTCATTTCTGTAATTGTTTTTGAAACCGAGTCAAGCTTTTGTATAGTAGAAAATTACTACATCACTCATGATGGTCTCAAATTCACATCAATCTTCGTTAGGCTGAGGCCTTCTAAGTGATAGAATTAAAGGTATAAGCCACCACACCCAGAACAACCTTTCAATCACGTACATTTTAATTACTAAATATAATTTTGTTGTGCATTCAAATGTCAAAAATTTTAAAACTAAGAAGTAATGGCAAAGGTGTGAAAACATGTGTTCTCAACTCTGTTAGCAGAAATGCAAATGGGTGTACTTTTTGCTAGGAAATTTCACAATATCAAGATTTTATGCACTCGGTTATAGTAATTAATCTGCTGACAACTATTTATACAAGAGGAAAATATATATGAACAAGGAGGGCTATTCTATAGAAACACAAACTTTTGATTTGAGGAAGGAAACTGGGGAATACTTCATCCAAGCACAGGGGGTACTCAGTGAAGCACCCTAACACCCTTAGCCAGTTACTAACATCCCTAACACCCTTAGGCCTCCACAGTCAGTTACTGTATAGCAAACACTCAAGCCGTGGGTAGAAGTCCATAACTGTGTGTAAGCGTCAGACGCTCAAGAGCCCTTCATCTGGAACACTGGACAGTTTCTCACACTTGAACACGCACACCTGAGGGTTGTGCGAAAATACTGATTCTGTGTGAATTCTGCGGTTTTCACCAGTTCCTAGAGGTGCTGATGCTGCAAGTCCTGTTGAGGAGCAGGGCCATAAGACTAAACTTTCCATAGTTGAGAAGTGTTTTGTCTCCCCACCACACCCCACCTCCGGAAAGGGCTCGTGCATTGGGAACTACTCCATAAGGCGGCAATCTTAGCAAGTGGTGTGGTCCTTTAAGAGGAGAGGGCTGATAACTAGGTCATTAGGAGCTCTGTCCTCAGAAGGGGTTTAAGGTCTTTCTCCCAGAACTTTGAGTCTCAGAGTTCTCACAGGAACAAGAGCGAGGCTAACCCCCATGTACTTTTTCTGACTTCTTGTCTTACTGTGTGATCTCTCCTTTTGCACATATTCCTACCACCAAGAAGACATCTTCCTCAGGAATGAGAAGAAGCCAATGCATGACCTTTACCCTTTAGAACTGGGAACTGAAACAGTTCTTTTTCTTTGTAAAGTAACCCAGCCTCTGGCATTTCGTTATAGTGACACTATGTGAGGTTGGGGATTTAGCTCAGTGATAGAGCACTTGCCTAGCAAGCACAAGGCCCTGGGTTCTGTCCTCAGCTTAAAAAAAAAAAGTGACACTATGTGCCCTGTGCCCTGTAATATAAACTGCCTTGGTCTGGCTATTTGCAGACGTGGCTTCTCCATCAAACTTGTATCACTCTCTTTATTCAGTTACTACAGAGGCTCTGTGGCTTTGTTATACTCTTAGCATTGACCTTGTATACCCTTACACCCAATCACTGTTTTTTTCCAACTTGTCTCCTGCAGTGCAAGTTAGGAGTGGCTCCCCCTAACTTCTCAGCTCAGACCATAGAAACCTGATGTTTTGGTGGCCAGTGTCTCAGGCTGCAATTTACAATTGACACACACTTCCTTTTTCATCTAGGGATCTCACATCTGTGACACTACTCAAAGATTATCCCTACGTTCCCAGGCCGTGCTGTCTCTCCACTTCCCCTCTCTTCTTCTCCCATCCTCTCTCTCAGCCTTTGGCCATTCACAATAAATCTGGGTCCTGTAGGATTTCCTTGAGAAACATACAAACAATTCTTTCATGCCAGCACTAGTGGATATGAACGTCAGGAATGTGAACTAGTCCTTTCTTGCTTCCTTTACGGCAGATGGCTTCACTCCCAGAATGCTTAGGATCAGGAAGAAATCCTGGAAGTGAGAGACTTTTGTCAAGAGGCCTAGGAGAAAAAGAAAGAGAACCCAGAGAGACCCGCAGATGAAGAGACAAGTCTCCCACATCCTCCAGACTCAACCCTGAGAGAACAGAGGAGGAGGGGGTGGAAGGCTGCCAGAATTCAGAAGGATTCAGGCTCAAGAGGGTTGCTGCTATTTCTGGACACTGTCACCACTGGAGCTTGTCTCATAGGAATGGAAGCCCGGAGCCCTAAGATTCCCCTCCCCTCAGGCTGCGGACAGCTCCCAGGGTGAGGCCTGGTGTGTGTCTCCCAGGTCAGCGTGTCTTGAGTCATGGCTGCGTGGAGGGTAGAGAACGAGGCTGTTCTCAAAAGCTTTCTTTGGCCAGTCCTTAAATGAGCACTCACACGTCAGAGGAAACACGTGGCGTTTCATCCACTTCCTCTGCCCTTTCTGGGTCCCTTTCCCTGGTGTTTCACAGGTGCCCAGGCAGCAAAGCCTTGTACATTAAAAGGAGAAACAAGATCCCAATAGAAGGGAAAAGTTGCTGCTACAGGAAAAAGTATTCTCTCTTCACAGTCTTTGTCCTCAGTACCTCAGCCCCAACTATGTGTCAAGCTCACGCTTTTATTACATCAAGGTTCTATTCACCATGGTGTGGTGACCCACACCCATAATCCTAATACATGGGAGGCTAAATCAGCAGGGTTGTTGTGAGTTCAAGGCCAGCCTGGGTTACAGGCTGTCTAATGGGGTGAGGGTGAGGGTGGTCCAAGGATGTGGCTCAGTGCTGGAGTGCTTGCGTAGCATGCTATAGATCTTAGATGTTGTGCTGCCCCCCCTTCTCCCCACCAAAAATGATATGCAAAATACAAAAAAAAAATTATCCCAGGAAGCCACTAGTGGATGTTGCTGGGGAAGTTAATTAAAACTACAACCGTCTCCCAACCTAGAAACTCTTTCAGCCTTCCTGTGCTCCAAGAGAGGGGTCCATGCAGCATTGGTGTTGACTCTCATAACTTAAAGGAAAACTCACACAAGGTCCAGAGCCCGATGTCCTTCCTGCACATGAAGGAGGATGTTCTCAAATTCCTTGCAGCACTGCCCCACTTTGGTGGCACCAACCTTGATTTCTAGATGGAGCAGCAGCTCTACAAAAGGAAAAGCTATGGTATCTGCATGATAAATCTGAAAAGGGACCCAGGCAAATCTGCAGCAGGTAACTGCAGCCATTGCTGTCCTTGAGAACCTTCCAATGTCAGCATCATCTCCTCCAGGCACACGGGCCAGCGAGCCCTGTTGACAGTTGCTGCTCCCATTGGAGTCATATTATATCCAGGACCTTCGCTAACCAGATCCAAGTAGTGTTCAGAAAGCCATGTCTTCTGGTGGTGACAACTAGTTCCTTACAGAGGCATCTTATGTCAACCTACCTGTATAATACAGATTCTCCTCTGTGCTATGTGAACATTGCCAATACATGCAACAGAAAGGGAGCTCACTCAGTACATCTGATGTGGTGGATGATGGACAGGGATGTTCTGAGCGTGTGTGGTACCCATGTGAGACGTCATGCCTACTCTACTCCCATAGAGACCAAGAAGAGATGGAGAAGTGAGAACAAGCACAGATGAAAAGGCTGTGACCAAGGAGGAGGGGCGGGGCAAATGGACCACGCCAGCTCCTGAGCTCACCGCTGCTCTGCCTGACGTGGCAAACTGGTCTCTGAGGGTGTGTGGGTACACTCTGTGCCTGTCCAGAAGTTTCCTACTGAAGACAGAAATGCCCAGCCAGCCAATGGAGGGCTGCTTTGCAGTTACCACTTCTCAGGATACTGAATGAGTCAGAACAACCACTGAGTGATCCTAAGGAATTCTTCAGCAGATACTTTAACAAAATGGAAAGAGGATGGGTGGGAAATAAATGATTTTAGGGAAAAAAATTCCCCACAGACAGTAGAAAAAGAAAAGAGTTTTATTATTGAATACGCATTCAACCAGATTGTGATGTGTACCACAGGCAATCTGCTAAGGGAGTGAGCAGACAGGAGAAATGTTGCCTTTTCTATAATCCTGAAGATGCGGGACATTGTTTATGTTTTTAGTAATTAGTCTTCAACTTGACAACACCATTTACCACAGTTTAACCTAAATTCATCAGACAAATGGGGCTGTCATGTACTTCCTGATGAGCTTTATCTGAAATGAAGACAAGTTTCACCTCTGCTCCGGACAGGAGGCAATCCTGCTACGTAGAGAACAGTGTCCACCCAAGCTAGGCTTCTGTCTCCCACAGACACTAGGGGCGAGGAGCCATCTCTCCCTGAGGTTCATGTTTCAGAGATGGCTTCCAGGTTTCTTGGTTTGGTTTGGATTGGTTTTTGATTTTCTTACTCTAGCCCAGACTGGACTAGAACTCTGGAAAGCCTGAGGGGGTCTCAAACTCTTAGTAATCCTACTGCCTCAGCCTCCTGAACACTAGGATTACAGGTGTGAGCCACTACACCTAGCTTTTTCGGGTTCTTGAGAAGATATTTCTAAGTTGCAAAGTTGCACTGAGATTTATTTAGCTTTTTAAAAGGTTTAAATAGCATTTCACAAAGATTGTCTTAGTCACTTAGGTTGTGACAGAAGGGCCAGACAGGAACTGTTATCCCCAGATTGTGGGAACCCCCAAGAGACCACCACGGAGACCAAATCCCGGATGTAGAAGCAAAGAGTCTTTATTTTCGAGCTCTGAGCTTGGTCCCTCTGTGTGTCCTACACAAGGTGGGAGCAGAGAGCCCAGAGCTAGGTGGGGTGGGTTTGTTATTGGTTTTTTTTTATCATAGCAGTGGTTGAGGTGAGGGCATTTCCTGGGTTCAGAACCCTGATTGGCTGACATTTGTCTAGGGGTATCTGTAAAACAAAAATAGGTGTGTGCTAGACTCGGGGACATCTGGCGATCTTTTTCTTTTTTTTCTTTTAATTTAAATTTTTTTCTTCTTTAGGGCACCAGATCTCATTATTAGATGGTTTGAGCCACCATGTGGTTGCTGGGAATTGAACTCAGGACCTCTGGAAGCACAGCCAGTGCTCTTAACCTCTGAGCCATCTCTCTAGCCCCTGGATCTGGTGATCTTATCTAATGGTTGGAATGTTTGGGATGTCAGATACTTTCCCATCCCTGGGTGGATCCCTGGGTGGTGTCAGCTTATGGCCTTTCCTGGATCTGGGTATTGCCTACCAGTAAGCCTGTCACAGAAGCTGTGTCTGGGCCTGTCATGGCAGCTGTGTGGTCAAGCTGCTTTGGGGCCCCTCTACAGAACTACTTAGGGAGGATGGGTTTCTTTCAACTCATAGTTTTCAGTTTGTTGTGGATCGTTCTGTGGTGACCAGAGTGTATGCTGGAGCTCCTCAACACAGTGGCTGGACAAAGAAACAGAGGGAGCACTCCAGGAGTCAGAGGGAGCACTCTAGGAGTCAGAGGGAGCACTCCAGGAGTCAGGGCTGCTGTGCCCCTCAGAGCCCCACCCCACTGGCTTCTACGGCTCATTCCACTGAGGTCCCACAGCCTCTCAACATGGCACCGCCAACCGATGAACAGGCTTTTAGAAAATGGACCTCTGCGAGAGGCAGTGGGTGCACAGTCAAACCATGACAGAGACAGGAAAAAAAAAAAAAACCCACAAATATCTTAAAGTCAAAACTAAGAAAAGATCAACTATGGAGCTGAGCCCTTCGAATTCCAGCACTTGGGAAGCTAAGGCAGGAGAATTCTGAATTGGATGGTGGTCTGGGTTGTATAGAGCATTCAAGGCCATCCAGAGCTCCACCAAAAGACTGCTTCCAAAAGCAATTGAGCAAAACTCTAGGAAAAAGGGAAGGGGCGGGTCTCTTTCCTTGTCTTTAAAAGGGAGAGTCGGCTACTTCTATTGATTGTATTCATTCCGACAGAGTGCTCCTCTGCAGGGAGAGGGAACGCAGAGAGAGGAGGGTGGGGCTGGGTGGGAGTGTAACTCTGTGTTAGAATGTTTGTCTCTTCTGTGAAGGCCTTGTTTTTGATGCCCAGCATGGAAAAAAAGAAAAAAGAAAAAAAGCGTGAGGGAATGAAGATTTGAGGGTACCAAAAACAGGAGACCCCACCTGGGAGAGGCAAAAGCCACCCTAGGATGGTGGGCAAGGGTTAATTCCAGAACAAGAGTGGTGCAAACTGAGGCAGGCAGAGAAGCATTCTAAAGTCTTGAAGCAGATGTAGTGACAGTTTCTAATACACCTGAATTCACAATAATGTATAATAATAATAATAATAATAATAATAATAATAATCTAAGTAAGATTACCATCTTGTGCCTGAACTTTCAGATACTTGGGAGGCTGGGGGAAAGAACTCTTGAATCCACAAGTTTGACACCAGCCTGGGCAATACAGTCTAACTGTCTCAAAAACACAAACTGGGCTGGAGAGATGGCTCAGTGGTAAAGAGCACTGGCTGCTCTTCCAGAGGACCCTGATTCAGTTCCCTGCACCCTCCCCGTAGCTCACAACCACCTGTAGCTTCAGAAGAGTCAACACACACCTTCTGCCTCCAAGGGCTCCTGCATACACATGCTAAATACACATATACACATAGAGAAAAAATTAATAAATTTTAAGTCTAAAAAATATTTTTAAACAATCAAATAGAAAACAAGAACTCAATAACTATTAACTCTAGGAAAACAAGAGAGTTATGTAGGAAAGGAACTAAATCATCCTGCATGGCACAGTTATGGGTAGCATTTTCAGATCATGCCAATTTAAACACTACATAAAAGTACAATCTATCTGCACAGGATTATGGAGGGGAATTCAGAAGGGTGTGTGTGTGTTATGGGAGTGATTCACTTAGCTTCTTTGAGCCTTAAAGCTAAAACCATGACAAGGACACATGGAAACCCTGTAGATTTCCCCGTGTGGTGGTTTGAAAGAAAATAGCCTCCCCTCCCCCAAAGAGAGTGGCACTATGAGGAGGTGTGGTTTTGTTGGAGTAGATGTGGCCTTGTTGGAGAAGTGGGAGTGGGCTTTAAGGTCTCCTATGCTCAAACTATGCTCAGTGTGGCACACAGTTGCTTCTGCTGCCTGTAGATCAAGATACAGAACTCTCGCAGTGGTAGCGCACGCCTTTAATCCCAGCACTCGGGAGGCAAAGCCAGGAGGATCTCTGTGAGTTCAAGGCCAGCCTGGGCTACCAAGTGAGTTCCAGGAAAGGCACAAAGCTACACAGAGAAACCCTGTCTCGAAAAAAAAAAAAAAGAAAAAAAGATACAGAACTCTCAGCTCCGTCTCCAGCACCATGTCTGCCTGCATGCCCCCCTGAGGATAATGGACTAAACCTGTGAAACTGTAAGTCAGCCCCAATTAACTGTTTTCCTTTGAAGAGTTGCTGTGGTCATGGTGTCTCTTCACAGCAATAGAAACCCTAAGACACCCCACCTTACTTCAGCTCGCCTAGCCATTGTCAAATTTTTCCATTCAGGATTTTTTTTTTTTTTCTGTAAGAATCACACAGGGCCTGGTGTGCTGGCAGCAGCCTCAGTCTGTGTTCCCGACTGCTCAGGATCACAAGGGCTTCCTCAGCAACTTAGTGAGACTGTGTCCCAAATGGAAAGTTAAGAAGAGGACTGAGGGTACAGCACGTGATCTTGCCTCTAATGATTCCATCTCCAGTACTCCAGAGCCAGAGAGTGAGGGCAAGCAAACACCCATGGAATCACTACCATCACAGAACATGTTATTCAGGACACCCAGGACCCATGTTCCCAGGGATTTTTGACTCAGAATGAAGTTAACAAACGTCAATACAATAAAAAGCTGTTCCCTCCCTAAATTCTAACTATCCATGGGGAGGCCAGGCCTGGTGACTTGCACCTCTGATCTCAGCACTCCAAAGGCTGAAGCAGGAAGACTGTTCAAGTTCAAGGCCAGTCTATGCTAGTGAGTTTTGACCAGTCTGGGGCCTGGAGTACCAAGTAGGACTCTCAAAAAAATAAATTAAAAAAAAAAAAAAAGGCAAGGAAGGAAAGAAAAGACAAAGACAGAGCAGGAAATTTAAAAACTGTCCACTAGGATTGCTGCAATTAACATATAGTTTCCACAGAAAAAGCACTGAGAGAGAAAACAGTCTCAGAATTGGGGAAATAGGGGAATTGCATGATAAGGAAGAGGAACTATAATTTCTCATAGATGTTTACTCAGAAACAAAATTTCCACTTTTTCTACTTTTCTATCAAAATTCCACATATTGGAGCTGGGGAGACTTCTCAGTGGGTAGTGTTATGCCCAGATTGTGGGGACCCCAAAAGACCACCATGGAGATTGAATCCTGTATGTAAAAGCAAAGAGCCTTTATTCAAGCTCGAGCTTGGACTCTCCATTCTGTCCAATGCACCAGTGAGAGCAGAGAATGTCAGGTATTTCCCCTTAGATGCTGGCCCTCCCTGGGTGGGGTCAGCTTATGGCTTTTTCTGGGGACCAGGGGGTACCTGCCAGTTAGCCTGTCATGGCAGCTGTGTCTGGACCCCTAAGCATGTGGTCAAGATGTTTTGGACCCCCCACAGGTAGAGTCCTTTCTGAGCAAGCATGAGGATCTGAGTTCAGTTCCCCAGCACCCATGTGAAATCCAGGCACCTGTGACCCTAGCACTGGTAGGGGGTAGAGACAGGTGAGTCCTGAAGGCTCACTGGCCAGCAAGCCTAGCTGGAATGATGGGCTCAGGTTCAGTGATAGACCCTGTCTCAAAAAATAAGGTGAAAAGTGATTGAGGAAGACATCCCAATGTCAACCTCTGGCCTCCCCATGTGCATGCATGGACACACACACACACACGCACGCACGCACGCACGCACGCACGCATGCACGCATGCACACACACACACACATGCACGCACGCACCAGAAAGAGGAGGAGAATTCCACATACCCTCCAGCTTGTTTGCAGTAGATATAGCAGCACTGAAACACAGGGTATAAACTCAAACCTGATAGTAACTTAGATGAAAGAAAGAAAGAAAGGGAAAGAGACAGGAAACTGAGACTTAGTAACTGGAAGATTGGTAAGCAATTTCCACATCCTGCCTCTTGAAGTTCTTTGAAAGTGCCAAGATTTCACAATTAATCTTATACCAATTGAAAGACCTTCAAGCATTCATTGAGCAAACACCATCTTCATGTATCAAATTGACAGTCATCAGAAAACAGCTGTAGGGGGCTGGAGATGGCTCAGTGGTTAAGAGCACTGACTGCCCTTCCACAGGACCCAAGTTCAATTCCCAGCACCCACATGGCAGCTCACAACAGGAGTCTGTTAACTCCTGTTCAAGGGGATCCAACACCCTCTTACAGACATATATGCAGGCAAAGCACCAATGCAAATAAAACAAAAATAAATACTTTAAGAAAAAAAAAGCCGTAAAGCTACAGCAGGAGACTCCAAGGATCTTTTTGTACAAACATTCGCTGACTCGACCGTGTTGACTTCTTGATCTCAAAGCCAAGAAACCTTTCCAGCCTTTCCACACCTTTGACTCCTGGCAAAGTATCTAGCTGCAGGAATATGTGTTTCAGGCACCTCTAGAATGCACTGGAACTATTAAAACAGCATCACAGAAGATACTCCTGGGAGAGACTAGTTCAAAACTCAGAACTATACCTGACTAAGTGCAGAAAAGATGAGAGAAATAAAACCAGAAATATTTTAAAATATTGTTATTGATTTCATGTGTATGGGCATTTACCTGAAAGTATGTCTGTGTACCATACGTATGCCTGATTCCTGCAGAGGCCAAAAGAGAGCATCAGATGCGCTAGAATTGGAGTTTCAGAGGTTTGTGAGCTATAACATGGATGCTGGGAATCGAACCCAGGACAGCTGGAAGAGCAGCCAGTGCTTTTAACCACAGAACCATCTCTCTATCCCCACTGTGAATATTGTCTTTATTCCTGTCTATATTTTCTAATGTCCTTACCGGACATGCAGAACTTTTGTTTTACAGAACAAGTGACTGAAGAAAGGAGGTGAGAGGGGCAGCTGTTCAAACGCCGCCTGGGAAGCCTTGGCCACCCCCTCCAGTCAGTTGTCATCTAGTGCTTCATAGTAAGTTGTGTTTTCTTTGCACCAGGCTGAGGGGGTTTCTGTACCTTGTCATCAATGTTCTCTAACCCCAAATTCAAACCATCTGGACATCCTAACCAAAGAATTAAACCACATATTGTGTAGCTTCTCTACCTCCACCATCCAAAGCTTTCAGACTTTGTGGAAATAACACCAGATTCTCAATATCAGGAGTTATGAAACCATCTGTCTTAGTTCACTTCCAATACTATAGCAGAACATCATAGGCTTGATAATTTATAGAGACCAGACATTTATTTTCACAGTTATGGAGGGTAGAGGGTCCAAGGTCAAGATACCAGCAGGGTTGGTGCCCAGTGACACCTACTGTCCCCTTTCAAGGTGGTGCCTTACTGCTGTATCCTCTGGGGGTGTCGAGAGTGTTGGGTTCTCACGTGATCATCACAGCAAAGAAGGCGTGACCATGGTGCTTGTGACAGCAAGCATGTGTGATGGGTCAGGCAGAGAACTCAGACCAGTGCCAGAGGAGACTTCAAGGTCTACCCAAGTGACCTACACCCACCAGTTAGGGGTCCTATCCCAAAGGCTCTATAGGCCCTAGAAGAGCACTACCCCCCAGAAATAAGTATCTGTGCACAAGAAACTGTGGAACATTTTACATGTAAACCATAAAGCTATGTGTGAAACTTCTTTTACAAGGGGAAGGAGGGGACCTGTGAGGGGAAGGAGACTCTACTCCAAGGCCCCACCTCATAATAATATCCCACTTGTGACATTTAAAGGGGACACATTCAAACTGCAACATCATCTTATGTCATCTGTACATTAGGGTCAAATAGTGCCATCTTGTCATTTCTAAGAAGGCAGGAGGTTTCAAATGTGTGGTTTGAGCCACAGGTGTGGTGAGCCACTTTCAGGCAAGTTGCTCCTTCCAATATTCTATCCTAATAGACCTGGACCTGGAATGTGTTTAGCACTGATGCAGGCACCTGCCTTAGGACAGGCTTGAGGTACTCCTCCATCAGGTGTTTGAAGCGTGATCCCAATCAGTCTTAACAATAAAAATCTGGAGTCAGCTATCGAAGGTAAAAGCTGAAAGATCAGAGAAGCAGAGCAGCCAGCCACTAGAGACTTCTTACCTCTATGAAATCTCAGATTGAAAGAGGACCTTGTCTCTACAAATCCTCAGACTGAATGGGAGCTGAGATCCTGTCTCCACCTGCTTGATACTCCTGTCTCCACCTCCCAATTGTGCTGGAATTAAAGGCATGAGATCCCAAGGGCTGGTATCAAAGGTGAGAGCCACCACCGCCAGGCTCTGTTTCTCTTTTAGACTGATTCAATCTCGTGTAGCTCAGGGTGGCCTTGAACTCCTGATCTTCCTGCTTCCTCCTCCCAAGTGCTGGGATTAAAGGTGTGTGCCACCACTACCTGACCTCTATGGTTAACTAGTGGCTAGCTCTGCCCTCCGATCTCCAGGCAAGCTTTATTTATCAGAACACAAACAAAATATCATACAAAAGGTATTCACTCTACCTTTCCATCTCAAGATGCCTCTTCTTAGCAGAAAAACCAGAAGCAACAAGCATTGACAAGAGGAATCGGAATTTTCAGAGGGGGTTTTGTGCTTCAACTTGTTGTGCACAGATGGCGACCCCTGAGAGAGACCACCGAAGACCGAAGAAGCGAAGAGCGAGCCGGAATGCAAAAGCAAGGTTTATTGAAGCAGTTCAAGCCGCACAGCAGGGCCCTCGTCAAGCTATCCAATACCATAGAGGCTGGAGGAGGTGCCCACCCCTCTGCAAGCTCAGGTTTTAAAGGCAAAAACCACAAGGTTACATCAGTTAGGGGTGCTAGTACGGGTACAATTCTGATTGGCTCACTTCTAGGGACTTCATAGAAATCATGGCTTAATCTTACTCCTAAGGGGGTGGTTGCCCATCACCATTTCTCATTGGCTGCCCTCAGGTGGGGACATTTCTGTGATCAGTTACCCTGGAAACCAGGGTTGGA
>CABHPP010144211.1:19241-37792 GCA_902168425.1 Peromyscus attwateri | reverse complement strand
CACACACACACACACACACACAAGTTAATATATAGTTAAATTAAAATTTAAATTATTGACAATCTTAAGCATGCAAAGTTGAACAGAAAACAGCATCATATATTTTTTATTAAAATTATTTTACACTGAGCAGTGGTGGTACACACCTTTAATCCCAGCACTTGGGAGGCAGAGTCAGGTGGATCTCTGTGGGTTTGAGGCCAGCCTGGGCTACAGAGTGAGTTCCAGAACAGCCAGGGAAAATCAAAACAAAATAAATTAGAAAGAAAAAGAACTAAAGCTCACTGTGATGGTTTGGATGAGAAACGTCCCCACAGGCTCAGGTATTTGAATACCTGATTCCCATTTGGTGGGGCTGTTTGGGGATGTTTAGGAGGTGTGGTCTTGATGGAAGAAGTACATCACTATGAGCTGTTGGGTTTTTTTTTTTTGTCCAAGACAGGGTTTCTCTATGTAGCCCTGGCTGTCCTAGAACTCGCTCTGTAGCCCAGGCTGGCCTCAAACTCAGAGATCCACCTGCCTCTGCCTCCCGAGTGCTGGGATTAAAGGCGTGCGCCGATGCCACCACCCGGCCACTGTAAGTTTTAAGATAAAAGCTTTGCTTCCAGCTCACTTTCTCTGCTCCATGCTTGCCGTTGAAGACGTTCGCTTTCAGCTTCCTGCTCCGGCCACTTGCCGCCCTGCCTCCTCACCATGGTAGACTCTTATTCCTCTGGATAAACCAAAATACATTTTTTTCTCCCATAAGTTGCTTTCGCTCATAGTGCTTTATCGCAGAAGCAGAAAAGTAACTAATATATCCATTAGTTTGTATGCCAACTGTCTCGGTTAGTGTGTCATTCCCGTGAAGAGATGTCATGACCGCAGCAACTCTGACAAAGGAACACATTTCATTGGAGCTGGCTTCCAGTTCAGAGATTTAGTCTGTTATCACCATGGCAGAAAAACATGGCGGCACACAGCCAGACATGGTGCTAGAGACGTAGCTTAGAGTTCCATATCTGGATCCTCAGGCAGCAAGAAGAGAGAGCGAGCCCACGGAGCCTGGCTTGAGCATCTGAGACCTCAAAACCCACCCCCCTGCGACAGACACACTTCCTCCAACAAGGCCACCCCTCCAATAATGCCTGTCCCTAGTCTTTGAGAGGAGCCATTTTCACTCAAACCACCACACCAACAAAAAATATATTTAGAAAAAAAAAATACATCGTATATTTTGGGAAGGAGAGAAAAGGATGGGAGAAGGGAAGAAAAAGAGGAAGGAAAGAGGGAAGGAAAAAGAGGGGGGAAGAAGAGAAAAAGAAACAAGATGAGATAAAAACAAGAGGAAGGGAGGAAAGGAGGTCTTCAAGGAAGGGACAGAAATGGGGCAAGGAGGCCGGGCAGTGGTGGCACATGCCTTTGATCCCAGCACTAGGGAGGCAGAGACAGGCGGAGCTCTGTGAGTTCGAGGCCAGCCTGGTCTACAGAGCAAGTTCCAAGACAGACACCAAAACAACACAGAGACACCCTATCTCGGAAAACCAAAAAAAAGAAAAGAAAAAGAAAAAAGGAAAAGAAAAGGAATGGGGCAAGAAAGCAAGCTAGCTTCGGAGGAGCTCCAGAAAGTGTGACTGGTCAGCACGTGGCAACTTTTTAAATGCTAGTGACACAGTAGTCAACAGAGCACGAGCGTCCACTCCTGTGATGCCAGCACTTAAGGAAAATGAGGCCAAAAGAGCATCATGGGTTTTAGGTCAACTAGGGCTACGGAGCCAGAGCGACTCTCAAAAAACCAGACATGTCTTTACTGTCGTTAGGATTCTGCCACTCCAGCTGCGGGGATCACACATGCGCAGTTCAGCAGCTAAGCAAGGGGTCTTGCGTCTTACATCATCAGTGCGCTGTGTGATTGTGCAAATGCGCGCTGCACAGTTACGCAATCAGGGCATGCGTGGCGTAGCTCTGTAAGCCCACCTGCGCATGTGCAGGGGAATCCTTAAAAAGCCGGACACAGACTCCTCCCCTCTCTTCTCTCTCTCCTCCGCACGCGCCTCTTCCCAGGCCTGGTTACTCTTTTCTGTGCCCCCTCCCCGTCCTCCTAATAAAGCTCTGGTGATGGGTTTGGTCATGTCTCATGACCTTTCCTCGCATGCTGTATTTTTAAAACAGCCTGCGTTATACTTTTAAAACAACAGCTGTGGGGAAGTCAAAGGTGGAGTGAGAACTCGCCGCAGCATCATTTAGTGGCCCCTCCTTTACCTCCTTGTTTCACCCCCTAAAATGGGTTGAGGGATATTCGCTCCCATTGTGAACCCCGAGTTTGCATTTGCACTAATTAAATGAAATCAACCGTGGGTCAGGAGGCTGAGCCAGCCGCTAGTTGACACAAAGTAACCAGAGTCAGAGGGAGTCTGGAAAATGGTCAGAAAGAGGCACAGGAAGTAGTAGGGAGAGACTTTGAGTATGGCCATCTTTTTTGGTTTAGTGGAGAGGAAGGAAGCTCTCTTTCTGAGATGCCCTTGAAGAGGAAAGGTCCAGTAGTTGCTCCTCGACCTCTGTGAGCCAGCGGGTTTTCACCTCAGCCTCTGACTCCCGGGTCTTATTGATAGATAGAACAATAGATATTTAGTTAAAAACTATATTTGGTGGCATCAGCAGGAGGCAGATCTGGCAGGATGTAAAAAAACTAAAAAAATAAAATAAAATAAAATAAAAAGTTCTTCACAGTCCTAGGCTTTATTCTTGAAATGCCTACAGTGGACAAAATCTTCATCCTACCCCACTGCAGAGCTGAAGAGGCCGCGCAGCAACTAGATCTGGACTTTTTGCACATTCACAGACAAGACCAAAGGCTTTCTAGGTAGAACCTTCTGCTACTGGTAGCCCAATGCCACCATCTTGTGGCTATTGGAAGAAAGACAGTCTGAATTCTTTTCTGTGTTTGTTTGTTTTGTTTTGTTTTGTTTTGTTTTGTTTTTCCGAGTCAGGGTTTCTCTGTGTAGCCCTGGCTGTCCTGGATCTCGCTCTGTAGACCAGGCTGGCCTTGAACTCAGAGATCCACCTGCCTCTGCCTCCCAGGTGCTGGGATTTAAGGCATGTGCCACCACCGCCCAGCCAATAACCTGAATTTTTATTTTGGGTGGTCTATATGACTGTATTTTGTAGTGAAGAGAAATCTCTATTTCCTTGTCATTTTCTCCATCAATCTTTAATCCAGGTAGAACCTATTTTGGAAGATTTCAAAAGTAGAATACAAAAAAAAAAATACTTTCAGAGAAGCACAAAATTAGTTTAAATCTTTCCCCTTTTTGTTTTGTTTTGTTTGCTTGTTTGCTTGTTTGTTGGGGGTTTTGTTTGTTTGTTTTGTTTTGTTTTAATCTTGGCTGGGACTGGAGTGATGACTCAGCAGTTAAGAGTACTGGCTACTGTTTCATTCACAGCATCAACGTGACAGCTCACAACCATCTGTAACTATTTCCAGGTAATCTGATGCCCTCTTCTGGTCACCACAGGCACTGCATGCACGTGGTGCACAAACATGCAGGCAAACACTTAGACACATAAAACAATAAAATAAATGTTTAAATGTTTAGCTGTTTTGTTTTGCTTTTTCTAGACAGGATTTTTCTGTGTAGCTCTGGCTGTCCTGGAACTCACTTTGTAGACCAGCCTGGGCTTGAACTCATGGAGATTGGCCTGCCTCTACCTCCTGAGTGCTGGGACCAAAGGCATGTACCACCATGCCCGGCTAATGTTTTTAAAAAATCAGTGGTGCTGGAGAGTTGGCTCAGTGGTTAAGAGAACTCGTTGCTCTTGCAGAGAGCCTGCACCCACACTGTGGCTCACAACCACCTGTAACTCCAATCCCAGAAGATCTGATCCCCTGTTCTGACCTCCAAAGGCACCAGACAAGCACATGCTGCACATACAGACATGCAGGCAAAACACTCATATACATAAAATTGTTTTTTTTAATGAGATCATCTTGTATAGAAATGTCTAAATTTCTGCAAGACAAGTTCACTGAAATGCTAAAGTCATGGTGTGTATCATCCGACTAAAATCACTCACTGTCAATCCCACGTTATTCACATGGAAACTCGGCAGCCTGAAATTCTTTCACCTCAGCTGGAATTGACAATAGGGAATTACTTTCTTCATAATTCTCATTTTTCTCAAGGGCTTCAACTGTCACGTGTATCTAGAGTTCTGATGTGAAAAATCCTTCCTCTGATTCCTTGTTAAGCAGACATAGTACTATGTCACTTGTCTTTCATCGTCTCTGAAACCAGCTATAAAAACTAACCGTCATCACTAAAAAGCACACGCTTTCTGACAATCACACAAGCTCTGCATTGGACAAGTTGTCCAGTTTAATCTTGGCTTTGTACCAAGCATGTGATCGGTGAATAGCACAGAAAAATGGAAGCCTTCATGCCAGAGTAGGGAAGATGGGCCTCTCAGAGACCAGTCCCCAGAGCAGCTCCTGGCAGAACCCAGAATCGAGTTAGAATGAATGACAGCTCAATGGCTTCTTCCCTGGCCCTCTGAGGGAGAATTTTTACCACCTTCGCACCAACTTATCACAACTGCAGTATTGCTGTGGTGAACCACTTTTGTGGAACATTTGCTGTTCACAAGAGCCAGGTGTTCTGAAAGGGGATCCAATGGGGAACAAGACTGCCCCTCCCCTGAGGAGCTCACACAATTGCTATAGTGATGGACACCATACTGTGATGCCATCCTGGAGAATACAGGTTGATTCTAGTAGCAAAGGAGCACCAGAGCCTGAAGCAAGGAAGGGTTCCGGGTATGACCCAACCCCCTCACTCTACTATGAAAAAGTAAGTCCTTCACATGTAAACAGCTTGCCCAGCATCTCCCAGTTGGCAGATAGAACAAAAAGCCAGGTCTCCTGGCCCCCAGAAAAATAAACAATGGCTCAGGAGAGTGTAGCTTACAGAGGAATGCAAAAGGCACAGGAAGTTGTATACATGTGTGACTTGGTGTTTACACACTTGTCTTGTTTTCTGTGACCAGATCCTTCCTTCTTTCCACTTCAACCTCAAGCTTTTGAGTTTTAGTCTGTATTCTCTCTTGTGGTAGTTTGAATAAGAATGGCCTCCACAGGTTCATATATTTGAATGCTTAGTTATCCAGGAGTGGCACTACTTAGAAGGATTAGGAGGTGTGGCCTCGCTGAAGGGGGTGTGGTCTTGTTGGAGGAAGTATGTCACTGGGAGTGGGCTTTGAAGTTTCAGAAGCCCACGCCAGGCCCAGTGGCTCTTGCTCTCTTCCTGCTGCCTGCAGATCTGGATGCAGAAATCTCAGCTACTTCTCCAGCGCCATGTCTGCCTGTGTGCTGCCATGCTTCCCACCATGATGATAATAGACTAAATCTCTGAAACTGTAAGCAAGACCCAATTAAATGCTTTCCTTTATAAGAGGTTCCCTGGCCATGGCCTGGTCACAGCAAGAGACCACTGACTAAGACATCCCTATTCAAATAATGGAGCACCATGCCCAAGATGGGCACACAGTAAAGGTATTTAAATTATGACCTAGTAGAAGGTACAGAAAAAAAGCAGAAAAGGGGCCAGCAAGATGGCTTAGCAGCTCTAAGCACTTGCTGCCAAACCTGACAACCTGAGTTCGATCCCTGGGACCCACATGGGAGAAGAGAATTGACATGTACAAGTTGCCTTCTGACTTCTGTACAGGCACCACGGCACACTCAGGCATGTATACACAATGATGAAGGGGGGAAGAAGGAAGGAAGGAAGGAAGGAAGGAAGGAAGGAAGGAAGGAAGGAAGGAAGGAAAAGAAAGATTGTAAGTGAGGAGAGGAGCCAATGTTTATTGGTTTAACTTTTTATCCGTGAGCATATTCATTTCCTAGAGCTGACATAGAGTCACCAAACGAGTGATTTTAACAGATTCACTGTGTCGGAAGTCACGTGTCTAGAGCTCCAGGTGTCGGCCCAATCAGGGAGAGACTCGTCCTGTGCCTCTTCCTAGCTCTGAGTCATCCCTAGCTCTGAGTCATCCCTAGCACTGAGTCATCCCTAGCTCTGAGCCATCCCTAGCTCTGAGTCATCCCTAGCTCTGAGTCATCCCTAGCTCTGAGTCATCCCTAGCACTGAGTCATCCCTAGCTCTGAGCCATCCATCCTCCTTGAATTGCAGCTGCACAGCCCCAGCCCCTGCCTGTCACTCATGACATCCTCCCCATGGGTCTCTATCTAAATCTCCCCCTTCTCAAAAGGGAACTATCTAAACATGACAACATGCATTTAAAAAAAAAAGACCCAATTTCCAAATAAGTCTTCATAAGTGGTGAGCCATCTCAAGGGATGAGATTTTCAACATATCTTTTTTTAATTTTTTACTTATTATTAGTGGGGTGTATGTGTGCCTCAGAGAATAACTTCCCTTTTTGTTTTTTGTTTTGTTTTTGAGGACAGGGTTTCTCTGTGTAGCCCAGGCTGTCCAGAAACTCACTTTGTAGACCAGGAATTCTTGGGAAAAAAAAAAAAAAAAGATGGTGGAAAGCCAGGCATGTTGGTATAGTCTGTAATCCCTAGTATTCAGAAGGACAGAGGGATCACCCTGGAGTTCAAGGCAAGCCAGGACTACATAGTAAGACCCTGTCTCAGATAAAAAGCCGGGTGTGGTGGCAGATGCTGCCATTAGTTCAAAAATTGCACTGTTCAATAGAACCTTCTGAATTAACAGAAATGATTGACAATCTGGACTGTTCAATAAAGTGACACTAGTCCAAATGATTTATAGAAGCCAGGCATGGGGGCACATGCCTTTAATCCCGGCACTTGGGAGGCAGGGGCAGGTGGATCTCTGTGAGTTCAAGGCCAGTCTGGTCTACGTGGTGAGTTCAAATACAGCCAAGGCTACATTGAGAGATCCTATGTTTATCTGCTTCTCAAAACAGAAGCAACAAAAATGACTATTGAGTATTTAAAACATCACTAGTGTGAATACATTGTATTACTAATCTTATTTAACTTCAATGAATTTAATAGTCACATATGGTTACTGACTATCATATTAATGATGTATTTTCTAGCACATTTCTCAAGATTTATTAATAATATGCATAGAAAGAAACCTACGATTTTTTTTCAAGTACGTATTCCAATTTAGACCCACTGTGGGGTTCCCAATGCTGAGTTCCTGAGAGACACTTGGACCCTGTCTTGGGGATCGATCTAGGCCAAAGTTCCACTCAGACTTAAACAAGCATCAGAACCCCTGGGGAGGCTGTGAAGACAGACTCTGTAGCTTATCCTTCAGAGATTCTGACTCAGGGAGTCTGGAGTACGGTCCAAGAATTTGCAGAGTTGTTTGTTTGTTTTTTTAAAGGTTTATTTTTTTTCTCTTAATTTTGTGTGTGTCTGTTTGGTGTGTGTATGTAAGTATGGGTGCCTGTGAGAGGCCAGGAGAGGGCTCCAAATTCCGTGGAGCTGGAACTGAAGGCAATGGCGAGCTGCCTGATGTGGGCGTTGGGAACTTTTGCAAGAGCAGTGTAAGCATCCTGAGCTGACTGTCCAGCCCCGAGAATACAGATTTATAAAAAGCCCCTGGCTGAGGCTGGAGCACATCCTAGGAGTGATGGGAAAGTACAGTTTTAATCACTCTAGCTTTCTTTCTCAGTTGCTGCTTACATTAGTTTACTGTGATAAAATACTACAGGCTGGGTAATTTTATAAACAGCAGAAATTTACTTCTTACTATTCTGGAAGCTAAAAACTGAAAGACAATTGTTTGAGGCATATATATGTATATGCATATATATATGCATATACATATATATACACACACACACACACACGTATATGTATGTGTATGTGTGTGTGTTTAATTATACCCTCTCCCTGTCTATGTCTATTTATTTAATAAGAGAGAGTGGGGAGCTGGAAAGGTGATCCAGTGAATAAGAGCACTTGCTGCTCTTCTAGAGGACCAGGTTTGATTCCCAGCACCCACAACCATCTGCAACTCCAGTTCCAGGGAATCCAATGCCTTCTCTGGCCTACATGGGCACCAGGCACAAATGCGTTGCACAGATGTACATGTAGACAAAACACTCATTTAAAAAAAAAAAAAAATATATATATATATATATATATATATATACACACGTGTGTGTGTGTGTGTATGTATAGTTTTGTTTTGTTTTTTGAGTTCTCTGTGCAGCTCTGGCTGACCTTGAACTCAGAGATCCATCTGCCTCTGCCTCCAGAGTTCTGGGATTAAAGGCGTGTGCCACCACCACCACCACCACCACCACCACCACCCAAAAAATAAATACGTTTAAAAAGAAAAGAAGTTCATCGGTGGTGGTACACAGGGTGAAACCCTGTCTTGAAAAATCAGAAGGGTGGGGGTGAGGGAGGGAGAGAGGAAGTGAGAGAGAGAGAGAGAGAGAGAGAGAGAGAGAGAGAGAGAGAGAGAGGCAGGAAGGGGGGAGGGAGGGAGAACAGAAACTGAGCAGGGCCACTCACGCCTGTCACTCCAGCACTTGGAGTTTGGGAGGTAGTTTGTGTGTTTGTTTGTCTTGTTTGGGGGTTGTTTGGGTTTGGGTTTTAGTGTGATTTAGGGGGTCTGACACAGGTCCTCTCACATGCTAAGCAGGTATTCTCCCTCATTTTCTTAAAGACAGAATCTCACTAAGTTGCCCAGCTGTCCTTGGATTTTCTCTAACCCAGCAGGCCTTCAGCCTTGTGGCCCTCGTGCCTCAGCCTCCAAAGTAGCTGGGCAGACAGACCCACATACGACCAGGCACCTTGAGAGGTTTAGGTAGGAGAGCTGGATGTCCAAGACCAGGCCGAACTATCAGAGATAGTTTATAAATAAATGTATATATAGTGGTCCCAGGTCAGACTGGCTACAGGATAGTGAGCCTGTTTCAAGAGACAAGAGAGTAATTATAATTATTTTTAAAATAAAGTAACAATCAGCTAGACAGAGTTATCGGAACAGAATGATGAAGACCCAAACTCTCCCTGTGATTTCTCTGTCCCTGCGAACTCTCTCCTTTAATTTGTAGTTTACCCCACCCTGGCTCCTATGCCAGTCTGGCTCCCAGCCAAGACCCTACACTAGTTGGCTTTCTGTTGCTGTGATGAAACACTAACCAAAGGAACTTGGGGAAGGAAAGGGTTCCCTTGGCTTACACATCCACATCCATCGTTGAACTAAGTCGAGATAGGAACCTGGAGACTGGAGCTCCAGCAGAGGTCACGGAGGAACCCTGCTTACTGCCTTCCTCTTCATGGTGTGTGTGTTCAGCTACCTTCCTCATACGACCCAAGACCATCTGCCCGAGGATGGCACAGCCCACAGCGGGCTAGACCGTCCTAATCAATTAGCAATTAAGAAAAGCTGCCACCAACATGCCCACAGGCCTATCCCAGGAGGCAATTTCTCTATGGAGTTCTTTCTTCCTGCATGTGTCAAGTTGACAGTCAATATTCAGCCATCACACTAGCCTACCCTAGGCCCGGGTCTCAGCTGAGTTCTTACAGTCTCCAAAGAGGAGATTGGTTGGTTTGTTTTTTTTTTTTTTTTTTTTTTTTTATTTTTGGTTTTTTCGAGACAGGGTTTCTCTGTGTAGCTTTGCGCCTTTCCTGGAACTCACTTGGTAGCCCAGGCTGGCCTCAAACTCACAGAGATCCGCCTGCCTCTGCCTCCCGAGTGCTGGGATTAAAGGCGTGCGCCACCACCGCCCGGCATTGTTTGTTTTTTAAATCCACCGACAGGTAGAAGGAACCAGAGCAGAGCTAAAGTAATTTGTCCTAAGTCCCACATTAGGTCACAGCCAGAAAAATATCCAGCTCTCTATAATCCTAAAACAGTAGAAGAAGGGCTGGAGAGATGGCTCAGAGGTTAAGAGCACTGGCTGTTCTTCCAGAGGTCCTGAGTTCAATTCCCAGCAACCAAATGGTGGCTTACAACCATCTGTAATGACATCTGGTGCCCTCTTCTGGCCTGCAGGGATATGTGCAGACAGAACACTGTATACATAATAAATAAATAAATCTTAAAAAAAAAAAAAAAAAAACAGTAGAAGAAAAAGAAGAATCCACTGGGAAGGGAAAGGATGGGAAGAGTGGCCTGATACTAAGTGTCCCCAACCCTCGGAGAGCGAGACGACTCGGAGCCCAGAAGCAATCCAACCAAACCAGCCCAGGCTACCACAGAAGCTGAAATGGAAGGAAACTGGAGCTCTCCTTGCCCAGCATTTCACCCTTTTTTCAGTCACACTCCCTAGAAGTCCCTGCATCTCCTATCTTCAATGTGGGGGGGTGGGGGTAATGGTTTTTGCCTTCCAGGAAATTAAAAGTCCCTCTCAATAACCGCATTAGTCACCAACACTTGCTGCTGTGACCCATCTTGTAACCCCATAAGATCCTGGCAAGGGAAAGATAGGAAAATTCATAAGCAAGAAAGCAATCTTCTCCTTATCTCTCTCTGTGTGTCTCTGTGTCTGTCTCTCTGTCTCTTCTGTCTCCCTCTGTCTCTCTCTGTGTCTGTCTTTCTCTGTGTCTCTGTCTCTGTCTCTCTCTCTCTCATCTGTTTTTGCATTTCTAATGTTCTCATCAAGGGGCTGTTTCTGGTAGCTGGGAATATGTCCAAGGGGCAGTGGAAACTATATGGATTTAAAAGAAATAGTGAACGCCGCCTCAGTGTTCCGAAGCAGACACTTGAGTCGCTTTCACTTTAAAAAGAATGGAAGGTCTCAGAATTATATTTCAACATTTCAGGACCCACAGAAGACAGGTGACCGCCGCGACATGGATGAGAAAGGCCCTGTTACCCTCTCTCTGTGGAAAGTGCCAGAAGAAATGTGTACTCTAGCTTTATTGTTGCTTCACATCTTGGGCACTGCTTCCTTATAGGGGTGAGGGGAGGTGATTGCTAAACTGTTCCGTCAACACAACGTTTCTGATACAACAAAGCCAAGGCTAGAGCAGAAAAAACTCTGCTGTCAGTGAACAAACACTCCTTCCCGATGCTTTTCAACCCCGTGGCCCTAAGATCTGTGAAAACTAGCCAGCCGCGTTTGCTGTTTGTTTAAAGAACACAGTAGCTAGCCAGGCGCGGCGGCACGCACCTCTAATCCCGGTCCTTAGAAGGCGGAGGTGGGCAGATCCCTGTGAGTTCGAGGCTGGGGAGGGACAGCTCAGTGGTTAAGGAGGCTTACTGCTCTACCAAGCTCAGTTCCTAGTACCCACATAGGGTGGCTCGCAGTGGCGGGCAACTCTAACTCCAGGGGGTCTGACGCCCTCTTCTGGCCTCTGCAGGTACTGACATAAATATATATTTTTTTTTAAAGGATAGAGTAACCAAATTCTAAATGCTCACACATTCTCATGACACAAAAAGTCCAGAGATAGGCATTTACCCCACAGGTGTACTTCACATGCAAGAGACATTACATGAAACTATTCATTACAGTGCTACTTGTGATTACAAAAATTAAAAAGAGACAATAAATACCCGGGCACAAGCCTGTAATATCAGCACTGAGGAAGACCATGAGGTCAAGGTCTGCTGTATAATATGCTGAAACCCTGCCTCAAAATAAATTAATTAATTAATTAATTAATTAATGCCAGGCAATGGAAGCGCACGCCTTTAATCTCAGCACTCGGGAGGCAGAGGCAGCCTGTGGGTTTGAGGCCAGCGCCTGGTCTACAGAGTGATTTCCAGAACAGGCTCCAAAGCTCTACAGAGAAACCCTGTCTCGAAAAACCCAAATAAACAAATAAATAGATGAAAGATAAGCCGCCTGAACAGGAATCAATAAAGTACAAATGAAATAATTCATGGTTCAAGCCAGGCATGCGTAAGTGGAGGCTTTACGGCTATGGATGTAGTGAGCTGCCCTCGACGCAGGAGCAGAGACACACGTGGTTATAGCTAGATAGACTGCACAAGGGTTGGAGTACCCGGACTTACAGTTGCAGTCCACCAATCCAGACAGCCTTCTGAGCTTGGTGCCAAATGGGGGACTCCCTTTCCTGCCGGGCTCCCTCCCTATCTGGATAGTGTCTCTAGGCCCCCAGGCCTGACCTTATCTGGAAGCTGTCCCTAAACCTGGTTGCCTGACCTTTCTCAAGCGTGACCTTAGACACAGATCTCTGCGGATGCTCTCTCCCAGCTGCCCATATGATAGGTAGGTATTGTACTCCAGCTGTATGGTGGGCCCATGCCGCAAATGAGGTGATGCCTCAGAGGCTGTATCCATCCTCTATATTTCCCCTCACTCTGGGATAAAGCTGGACTGCGTCACTGAAACTGTCTCCCGCAAGCCGTCTGAACCCTGCTCACTCGCTTCTGTTCCCTCTTCCCTCTCAGACCGGAGTCCCCCGGGAAGAAGGAGACCCACACATAAGGAAAGAAAATATACAAGAACCAGTGCCTGGGCTAGCTCTTGCTGTACAACGCTGACCTGAGTCCCAGGAGCCTACAAGCAGGCAGAAAAAAAAATCAGCTCTACAAAGTAGACCTCTGACCTTCACATACACACACACACACACACACACACACACACACACACACACACACAAATAATTTTTTTTCAAAAGAAGTATCTCTGAGAAAGAGAACTGATGAGGACTTGAGCGAGGCTACAATTCAATTAATTAACCCACGACTTACTACATGATAATTTTATAAAAATAGTAACTAATACAATGGTACGTAGTTGTCATGTTCTAACCACACTACATAAACTAAGTCAATATTCTCCTGTAGACATAAATGTTCTCATATGTGTCTTCCTTCACTACAGTAGCAAGTCCTTTAATTACTCTTCTCTCTCTCTCTCTCTCTCTCTCTCTCTCTCTCTCTCTCTCTCTCTCTGTGTGTGTGTGTGTGTGTGTGTGTGTGTGTGTGTGTGTGTGTATAAGGGCATGGTGCCTGTGGAAGTCAGAGGACAACTTTTGGGAGTCGGTTATCTCCTTCCACTGTGTAGGTCTGAGAGATGGAACTTAACAGCGGGTACCTTTACCACTGAGCCATCTCACTGGCCTTCAACTTCTCTTGAGAAAATAAACCTAACTTAAGCATTTTTATATCCTGCTAGCACAGCATTTATCACAGTATGATGCTCTCAAGAATGTGTGCCTTAGGGCTGGAGAGATGGCTCAGCAGGGAAGAGCACTGGCTGCTCTTGCAGAGGACCTGGGTTCAATTCCCAGCACCTATGTGGAGGCTCATAATCAAATGTAACTCCAAATGTAACTGTTGGTCCAGGGGATCCAACATTCCCTTAGTACACATTCTGCCCCAGATAAACCTATACAATGGGAAAGAAGGGAAAAGCACATTTTGATACGGACCCTGGACTAGAGAGAGAGAGAGAGAGAGAGAGAGAGAGAGAGAGAGAGAGAGAGAGAATGAGAGCTACATCTGTCCTGCTTAGAACAGCATCCATGACTCAACAGCCATAGACACATCAGCCTTTATCATGGGAGAGAAAACTTTTTAAACACTAAGTAGACAAGTTGATCAGAACCGATAGGTATTAAAAGCTCCCATTTCTGAATTAAAGCAACAGTTAGATTCCCTTACAGAAATTAAATTCCCTTACTAGAAAAATCAGAGAGGCTTAGACTTCTCATGAGCTAAGGGGGACTACACATGGCCTTGAGGAAAACCTGTTGTTTCTATGCTAATTGATCAGAGTAATTAAAAAGTAATTTTGCCATGGTTGGGGAAAAAACTCAAAAAGAAAAAAGAGACAAAGACATAAATCAGATCATTGGTAGCATCCTCTCCGCTCTTGCTCCCCCTAGCTAACTGATGTCAGCATTGGCTGGGCCTTCAAGTCTCACTCTGATTGGATTAACAGTGGGGCCCTGCATCTTAGACAATAGGGCCCATTATGTATCAATTCAGTAGAATGAATTGTCCTTAGGGCCAACTACACCTCTTTAGAGCAGGATGATTCCACAATTTGACTCCTGCACTAAGACCAATGGGGAATGTAACAGGGCCCCAGACCTTAGCACAACTGCCTCCATGATGGAAGTACCACTCAGGCCGTAAAACTCAGCACACAGACAGTACCACCTGCCAAAATGAAAACAAAGACCTAATCCGTCCAAGTCCTAGTTCTGGGAAAGTCTCTAATTGAACTAACCCTGCCTTTTGGCTTCTGTAGTTCCGATTCTGGCTGTTTTTGTTAACTGAAGTATATCAACAACCCAGGATATATTTTTTTATGCTTAAAAGCTCATCCAGAAAAGGGCTCAGGACTACACTGGGATCCCAAACACCAGTGTAGTCACTGGATGGCTAATACTTTCTATTGGCTTAAACCTGGGTATGAGTAGTCTTCTCTGGTGGCTACCCACAACATTTCTCCAATGGCACCAGGCATTCGTGTGGTACATAGACAGATATGCATGCAGGAAAAACACCCATACACATAAAATGAAATAATATGGGAGCGGCTGTTAGAGACAGGGTTTCTCTGTGCTGCCCAGGCTGTCCTGGAACTCACTCTGTAGCTCAGGCTAGCCTCATCTAGAGATCTTCCTGCCTCTGCCTCCTGAGTGCTGGGATTAAAGGTGTGAACCACCACCACCACCACCACCACCACCACCACCACCACCACCACCCGGCTACTTTTATTTTTTTCATTATTTTTTTGAAGTGAATTGTGTTCACCAAGATTGACAAGTTGAAGTACCAAGCCCTGGTCCCTTATTTGGAGATCTGTTTTTTTTTAAGATAGAAATAAGTGAAAATGAAGTCGTGAAAGATGGGCCCCTATCTGGTACGACTGTCGTCTTCATATGGAAAGGTAGAGACCCAGGGACTCGAGTGAACAGAGAAAAAAGACACTATGACAGTACAGCCAGAAAGGCGGCCACTTGCAGAGCAAGGGCGGCCTCAGAAATGAAGTGTCCCTCCCTTGAATTTGAACTTTCAGCTCTAACACTACAAGGCATGATGAAGCCCCCAGTGGCGTTTTGTTCCGGCAGCCATAGCGGAGCAATACTGCCTGCACTGACATTTCATAAAAGCAAGCATTCTACGGCTTTTTGTTTTGGTTTGGCTTTATTGAGACGGGGTTTCCTGCAGCCCATGCTGTCCAGTGGCTATGTAGACAGAGCTGGCCTTGAACTCCTGGTCTTGGGCTTCCACTTCCCAGTTGCTGAGGTGGCAGGTGTGTGTCACCACATCTGGCAAGGTTATGTTCTAAGTTACACGTGTTCATCCATTTATTTTTGAGTGTGGGTGTATTTGCTGCCACCCTGCGTGTGCCGAGGTCAGAGGACAAGTTTCCAGACTTGGTCCTTCCACCATGTGGTCCTGAGGATGGAAATCAGGTTGTCAGCCTTGGTAGCAAATACCCTTACCTGCTGAACCATCTTGCCAGTCCATCCGAAACAAAAACAAACAAAAAAAAAAGAGGCAGGAAGATTGGAGGATAAGTACATAGAGAGTTCAGGGCCAGCCTGTGCTACATGGTGAGACTCCATCCAAAAATCCACATAAAAGAATGAATGAATGAATGAATGGTTACATCATAAACGCATTTATGAACTTTGGGGAAATGGTTTATTTCAGTCTACGAAATTCAGACAAATAATGCCGCATTTCATTTTAAGCCAAAAATCCAGAAGACATTTTTGTATATCTAGCACAGCTAGAGATCACGGTACACCAACTGGGAATGATTTTTAACAGGTATCTACAAATAGCATTAACAGGAAAACACACAGGATACGAACTACTTGGATCTAAGAGCCTTAGTTTACTCAAATATTGAAAGAACCTAGGCTTATAACAATTTTCCCACTTAAACAAGATGTTGAGGGGCAGGAGGCAAGGGTCAATGGTACAGAGTGTATCAGGGGGTCCTGGGTTCAGCCCCCAGCACAAAATAAATAAACAAAGCACATGTGAGCATGGTTCAAGGACGGAGGACCTGACCACCCTGAGCAACATATTTATTCATTTGTTTACTTATTTATTTACTTATTTATTTATTTGGTTTTTCGAGTCAGGGTTTCTCTGTGCAGCTTTAGAGCCTGTCCAGGATCTCGCTCTGTAGACCAGGCTGGCTTCGAACTCACAGAGATCTGCCTGCCTCTGCCTCCCCAGTGCTGGGATTAAAGGCGTGCGCCACCACCACCCGGCCTTCACAAACATATTTTTAAGATGTGAACAACAAAAAACGGCACATTAGCAGCAAAGGCAACCCGACCGCCTTGCCTCTCTCCCAGAGCAGCAACACTTCAGATTTCATAGTTCCTGAACTTCCTCAGGAGCTCTGAGGGAGCATCTCCAGACCAGCGGAAACGAAGGCGGCCGTAGTTCAAATCCGAGAGACCTTTAGGAGAGGGAAGAGAAACACTTCAAATCAGAAGAATCGAATTACCAGAGTAAAACAGCTTGGGGATAAGCCTCCACTGCAACCAGGGGGAGTGAGCCTCCGGTATGAATTATTCTTTTTTTGAAGACAGGGTCTCAGTAGGTCGTCCTGACTGACCTGGGAACTAGGCTGGCCTGGAACTCACAGAGATCTGCCTGCCTCTAACTCTTGAGTACTGAGATTAAAGTCATGCACTACCACACCCAGCAAATTATTCATATTTTATAGAAAGATTCTATAAAATTCACATTTTATAGAAAGATTACTTCACCTTAACCATACTTTGGAATTGTTATGAACAGAAATTACAATTTATACGTATGAGGACCTCACTTGCTTAATAATCATTCTCTCCTGAGGTGGGAATTTTTTATAATATTTTTATTAATTCTTTGAGAATTTCACACAGTATATTTTGATCATATACACCCATATTCCTCTCCCTAGCTTCTCCCAGGCTGACTCCTTACCTGCTTATTCATGTTCCTTCTTAAAAAGTGACCTAGCAGGGGCTGGAGAGATGGCTTAGGGGTTAAGAGCACTGGCTGCTCTTCCAGAGGTCCTGAGTTCAATTCCCAGCAACCACATGGTAGCTCACAACCATCTGTAATGACATCTGGTGCCCTCATCTGGCCTGCAGGGATACATGCACGCAGAACACTGTATATGTAATAAATAAATCTTTAAAAAAAAAAAAAAGTGACCTAGCTGGACCATGGTGGTACACACCTTTAATCCCAGCACTCAGGAGGCAGAGGCAGGTGAGTCTCTATGAGTTTGAGGCCAGCCTGGTCTACAGAGTGAGTTCAAGAAAGCTGGGGCTACAGAGAAACCTTGTCTTGGAAAAAAAAAAAAAAAAAAGTAACCCAGGGTGTGGTGGTACTTTTATCCCAGAACTTAGGAGGCAGAGGCCAGAGGATCTCTGAGTCCCAAGCCAGTCTAGTCTACACAGCTAACGAGATCCTGTCTAAAATGATTTTTAAAGATGCTAACCCAATCCTTAAGTTGGCACTGCTGTGCATACCGGAGCGGGCTAAGACTTGTTCTCTGATCTGCAGTCTCCTCTTATGAAAAAGCTAGGTGACACAGCTTACCTGGAGAGCCTGGGTTTTGGGGGGAGCTGGCCATCTCTGGGGACCCAGATCCCTTCTGCCTCCTTCTCTCTGTGGTTGGATCTGGCTCTCCTCTCTTGGATTCTCTCTGCTCGTTCTGTTCCTTGTTTTGAACTGTGTCGGAACAGGTCTGGTCAGTCCCTTCCAGCATCAAGTCTTTCTTGCTTCGGACAGCCCAGTGCATCGACTAGATTAAGTAAGAGTAGACACATAGCTATCATTTGGGGCTTTTTTTTTTTTTTAGATTTACTTATTATGTCTACAATATGCCTGTACGCCAGAAGAGGACACCAGATCTCATTACAGATGGTTGTGAGCCGCCATGTGGTTGCTGGAATTGAACTCAGGACCTCTGGAAGAACAGCCAGTGCTCTTAACCTCTGAGCCATCTCTCCAGCCCCGGGGTTTGTTTCTTACATGTGGTTATTAATTGGGGTGGGGCATATGGGGTGGGGCAGAGGACAGCTTTCAGGCGCCTAGTCTCTCCTTCCATCAGTAGGGCTCTGGGAATCGAACTCAGGCCACCAAGAAACTTGTAAACAGTGCTTCACTCTCAAAATCGAAGTGTCTGTGGTCTGTCTAGACAGGTGCTCAGGATGAATGGCCCTGGGTGACACTCAGTTTCATGCTTCCAGGAAAGCCGTCAGTGAAAAGATGTTCTGAGATAGTAGGCTGACTCACCCATCACCCACATGAATAAATCAAAACTAAATGTTTCATCATCAGACTCTCGTCTCCACTAATTCCAAGTACAGAAGTAGTCAGAAGAAAAAGCTAAACTGTACTTAAACTCAGATGCAGGTGCCTCCCATGCACTATAGTTAATCAAAGGATGAAGGACGCAAGAGCGGAGCTGAAGGCTGGCAAGATGGCTCAGTGGGTAAGGATGCTTGGCACCATGCCCTGCCACCTGAGTCCGATACCTGGAATTCACATGGTGGAAGGAGAGAACCAACTCTTGCAAGTTGTCCTCTGACCTCTACATATATGCTGTAAAATACACACGTATACACACACACACACACACACACACACACACACACA
>CABHPP010144211.1:3662-19141 GCA_902168425.1 Peromyscus attwateri | reverse complement strand
GGGTGTATTTCTCAGCTCCACCAGAGTACTGGTGGCACAGAACAGCATATAACATCAAATGAACTTGTCCTCAGTGGGTCAATAGAGCTGGGGGTGGGGGTTCAGTTAGGTAAAGTGTTAGCCTGGCATTTGTGAAGTCCTGGGTTCAATCCCAGCACTAGACAAAAAAAAGTAGGGTACTCAGGATGGAGCTCAATCGATACAGTGCTTGCCTAGGAAGCCCAGATCCCACAGTGCACGGGTAATGGACCCCACACCACAGAACTGTAAATGATGGAGCACGCCAATGATCACAACACTCAGGAGGGGAAGGCAGGACCAAGAGTTCAAGGTCAGCCGGGCAGTGGTGGCGCACGCCTTTAGTCCCAACACTCGGGAGGCAGAGGCAGATGGATCTCTGTGAGTTCGAGGCCAGCCTGGTCTACAAAGCGAGATCCAGGAAAAGCACAAAGCTACACAGAGAAACCCTGTCTCGAAAAACCAAAAAAAAAAAAAAAAAAGAGTTCAAGGTCATCCATCCTTAACTGCACATTGAGTTTGAGGTCAGACTGGCATGAGACCCTGATTCAAAAAAAAAAAAAAGGCCAGGTGATGGTGGCACACACCTTTAATCCCAGCACTCAGAAGGTAGAGGTAGGCAGATCTCTGGGACTTCGAGGCCAGCCTGATCTACAAAGAGAGTTCCAGGAAAAAAAAAAAAAAAAACCCCTCAGTAGAACTAGAGACTCTGAGGAGGAGAGGAGAGGGAGACACTGAGGTGCACGAGGCAGAGTGTCAGCAAATGCCACAGAGCAAAGGCCGTGAACCCTCACCTCTGTGAAGTCAGGCTCCTGTTACTTTCCACTCACAATTAACTTGTTTACCAGCCGTCCTTAGCAGACCTCTTTTTTTTTCTTTAGGAAGTCATTATCATGCATACCCCGGTCAACACTAACAAATAATTATTTTTTAATCTAAATGCCATTAAACATTGGAAAGAGAAAGTGAAACAATTGGCTCCCGTGAGCCACAGCTCAGCTGAATCAGGAGCAAAGTTAGCTTTTTTATTTTTTTTCAAATTATTATTTTATGTGTACGAGTGTCTTCTTGGTGTATACCTGAGCACCACATGCATGCCTGGTGCCCAAAGAAATTGGAGTTACAATTATAAACTGACCTGTGAGTACTGGGAAGTGAACCAAGGTCTTCTAGAGGAGGGGCCTGTGCTCTTCACCTCTGTACCATCTCTCCAGCCCCCCAAATCAGTTATTTTTACCCTGGATCACCATGAGTGAATTTTTAACTTGCCTGAGTGGTTGATCTCTGACCTGATTGCTCTTGGATTATATCCAAGCAAGACAGCCTGTCTTTTGAACAGAAGGTGTTGATCTGCTCACTGTTTTCCATCTGGCTAGAAAAAGACTGCCCATCTGGGCATAGTAGGAAGCTTCCACAGGTAGCCTGTGGCCAACTGGACTCCCCCCAAAGATACCTCATTCAGGCAGGAACTCGGATACAAACAAAAGGCAAATAGGTCTCTGCAAGGTAACAGGACGGCCTCAAATCCCTTCTAGGATTATTAAACAGCCAAGTTTTAAAAAAAAAAAAAATGTATATAACCCCTTATAAAATTTACAGCAATAATGCCAGCAGTGATGGTGCATGCCTTTAATCCTGGAGCTCAGGAGGCAGAGACAGGTGAATCTTCAAGTGAGTTTGAGGCCTGCCTGGTCTACAGAGTGAGTTCTAGGACAGCCAGGGCTATACAGAGAAAGAAACCCTGTGTGTGTGTGTGGGGGGGGGGGGGGGATACAGCAATGGATGTGACATGGAAGGGACCATTTTATCAGTTTTTGGGGATGTTTTCTTGGAGTTTTGACTGTCACTTAACCCAAACCATTTTCCAACAGCCTTCTAGAGCCTTCTTGCTGTGTACTTTGGAATGAGATGAAAAGTCATTCAAACTCTGGAGTCTCTGCACTAAAAAGGTCTTTGTTGTGTCTGGTGCTGCAAGCCTGCAAACCCATTATTTTGGAGGTAAAGACAGACAGATTAAAAACTCACGATCAAACTGGGCAGTGGCAGCACACGCCTTTAATCCCAGCACTCGGGAGGCAGAGCCAGGTGGATCTCTGTGAGTTTGAGGCCAGCCTGGTCTACGGAGTAAGATCCAGGACAGCCAGTGCTACACAGAGAGACCCTGTTCTGAAAAACAAAAAAAACAACTCAAGGTCATCTTGAACTACCTAGCAAGTTCAAGACCAGACTGTGGACCTGGAGAGTTGCCTCAGCAGTTAAAATCACTTGTTGCGCCGGGCGGTGGTGGCGCACGCCTTTAATCCCAGCACTTGGGAGCCAGAGCCAGGCAGATCTCTGTGAGTTCGAGGCTAGCCTGGGCCACCAAGTGAGTTCCAGGAAAGGCGCAAAGCTACACAGAGAAACCCTGTCTCGGAAAAAAAAAAAAAAAAAAAAAAATCACTTGTTGCTCTTGCAGAGGACTCAGGTTCAATCCCAGCATACCACATGGTAGCTCACAACTGTCTGCAACTCCAGTTCCAGATGGATCTGACACCCTCTTCTGACCTCTGCGGGCACCAGGCAGGTATGTGGTGCACATATACAAAATACTCAAATACATAAAATAATAAAATAAGCAAATTTAAAACATTTTTAAGGACCAGCTTGTGCTATATGAGCCCCTATATCAAAAAAAAAAAATGTGGGGGTGAGGGAGCTCTAAGATGTAGCTCAGTTGGTAGGGTACCCATCTAGGTATTGCAAAGGTGGAGGCAGGAGAGTCAGAAGTTCAATGTCACCCTCAGCTATACAGCAAGTCTAGGTCCAGCCTGGGATACATGAAACCCTATCTTAAAAAAAAAGTCTGTTTTCTAACTATCACAGGATCTCAAATGCCTGAGTCACTGAAACCCAAACCCATTATCTCTCTCTTTTTTTTTTAATTTAAAATAATTTTTGGTCTGTTTGCTTTTTGAAACAGGCCTTCCTGGTTTGGAATTCACTATGTAGAGCAGGCTAGCTCAAACTCACAGAGATCGGACACATGCCTCCACCTCCCAAGCACTGGAATTAAAGATGTGCTGGGCCCTTAATTTTTTTTTATATTTATTTGGTACATATTATTTTATCTCTGTGTGTGCATGTGTATATACATGGACATGTGTATGCCATGGTATATGTGAAGAGATCAGAAGACAACTTGCAGAAAAGTCAGTTTTCTCTATCCACCATGTGGGTTGCATGGATCAAACTTAGGCTGTCAGGTTTAGCAGTAAGGGCCTTTCCCATTGAGCCATCTCAACAGACGTGTATCTCATTTTTAAACCAACATCACATGTTTAAATTTCCAACGTATTCATTGGCTTAGGTGAATTCTTAAAATATTTTTAAGACTTATTTTTTATCATTTTAATTATGTACAGGAGGGTGTTATCTGCATGTGGGTATGTGCACATGAGTGTAGACACTCTCAGAGCCTAGAGGCATCAGATTCCTTGGAGGTGGAGTTACAGACCATTGTGAACTGCCAGACATCGATGCTGGGAACAGAACCCTGGTCCTTTGCAAGAGAAGCAAGTGCTCTGAACCACCGAGCCATCCCTCTAGCCCCCATTCCTGATTTAGTGGGTTTGTTTTGTTTTGCTTTTTGTCTGCTGCCTGAGTGCAACACCATGCCCGGCCCCACTGCTGACAAAGAACAGATACAGAGCTCATCATTTTCCTATCACTAATAAAAATAAACCTGAGCCGGGCGGTGGTGGCACACGCCTTTAATCCCAACACTCGGGAGGCAGAGGGAGGTGGATCTCTGTGAGTTCGAGGCCAGTCTGGTCTACAAAGCGAGTTCCAGGAAAGGCGCAAAGCTACACAGAGAAACCCTGTCTCGAAAAACCAAAAAACAAAACAAAACAAAACAAAACCGGAAACCAAATTTCATACTACTTCAACTTTAGTGACAAGACAAATGATGTGGCCAGTAAGATCTAAAATATAATTATTGTAAAGGCTCAAACACTGCAGAGTTAAGCTAAACCCAAAACCGAAACGCTGTGCTGTGAGTCAGGAAATTAACAGTATATAAAAAGACAGTGGCAATCTAGATAAAAGCAGCAACTTGGAGAGGAATTGCAGAAAAATCTGTAGCCAGCCTGGTATTAGCTGTCAAAAATTAAGAGACAGTTGATGTAGGGAGCTGCGTACAGCCGCGCCTTAAAGATGGCGCTGGTTACCGCCTTCCCGAGCGCTCCCGGTGGTAAACAACTCCATATAAGGCTATAGCAGAATCTGTGGCTTGCTTCCGCATGCTTGAGCCTATTGAATGCCCATGTGGCGACCTGGGGTTGGCTGCCCAGAGCCTATATAAGGCCGGGAGAGGCTTTCCCCGGGGGGATTTTTTAGAAGTCAGAAGATTGTTCAAAGGCCTGAATAAACTGCAGGAAAAAGAGCTCGGTGTTGTGTCTTCCTTGCTGGTCGAGGTTGGGCGCGACAAGTTGAGTAGATCACCAAAAAGTAAAGAGCTGTAAACCAGAAGGCACTGGACAAGCCAGGTAACTGATTCAGCAGTCATTACAGTGTGTCGTATTTAAGAGACTGGAGAGACATTTGTGTTGACTGTAGAGCGATGTTTACTAAGCCAGTGCCCAGGGATTTTGGAAAGACACAGGGAAAAGCAAAGGCTGGAGAAATGTCTCAGCAGGGAACGTGCTTGAGGACAGGAGTTCAAATCCCCAGCACCACCATAAGTGTTGAGGAGGGATGACGGCCTGTCTGTAATCCCCGCACTCAGCTGGCAGAGAAAGGAAATCCCCAGAGTAAACGGGCTACCTAGACTGCCCAAAGAGGCAATCTCTGCGTTCGAGTGAGAGACCCTGACTCAATATATAAGACAGAGAGCAATCATGGGAGACCATGCCAACACATATGAACTCACACACAAATGCACATACACATATATACACTTGTATATATGTGCCTGAGAACATACATACCCATACACATCACACGCACATGCAAAAATAAATAAATAAATAAATAAATAAATAAAAAGGTGAAGAACCTTATTTCTGACCATGTAAAGCTAAGCACTACTATATTTTTTAAGATGTATTTTTATTTACGTGTATGTGCATGTGTGGACGCCTGCGTGAAGGATGTCACACATGTGTGGGTGCCTTCATAAGCCAGAAGAGGGCATCAGAGCCCCCGGAAATGGAGTTACACACGGTTGTGAGTCACCATGTGAGTACTGTGAATCAAACTTGGGTCCTCCAGAAGAGCAGCCAGTGCTCTTAACCACTAAGCCCCTGGATGTAAATGTTTAATGGCCTTTAGAAATAACACAATACGGGGCTGGAGAGATGGCTCAGTGGTTGGGAGCACCAACTGCTCTTCCAGAGGACCCAGGTTCAATTCCCAGCACCCACATGGCAGCTCACAACTGTCTGTAGCTCCAGTTCCAGAGGACCCAACACCCTCACACAGACATACATGCAAGCAAAACACTAATGCTCATAAAATGAAAATAAGCAAATAAAAAGAAATAACGCAATACTTCCTAGGTGCAGTAACTCTTTATCACCATATATGATAGAAATGATTGGATCCTGTTTTATTATAGATGTCCAAGCCTTGTTAAGTAAACAAGCGCAAACAACAACAACAAAAGATAAAGGAAGAGCTGCAGAGATGGCTGTGAAGTAGAGTGCTTCCTGCTCTTGCAAAGGACCAAGTTTGGTTCCCAGCACCCATGTGTCAAGGCTCACAACCAACTGTAACTCCAGCTCCATGCATCCAGTGCCCTCTTCATGGGAACACACACGGCAGATACACAGAGAAAAAAACAAAAACAGATACATACGCAAATAGAAATATACCCCACCCCCCACCCCGGGAAAAGGTCTTTCTATGTAGTTTTGGTGCCTGTCCTGGATCTCGCTCTGTAGATCAGGCTGGCCTCCAACTCACAGAGATGCGCCTGGCTCTGTCTCCCGAGTGCTGGGATTAAAGATGCGCACCACCACCGCCCGGCTTGGATATACATCTTATGAAGACTTTTTTTTTTTTTTCCAAGTCTTTTCAAAGAAAAGAATTTTCAACAGTCCAAAATTCAGTTACACGAGCCATCTGAGAAGCACAATTATGAGAAATCCTAAAATGAGGTGTCAATGGTAACAGGGAGTGAGGTAAACAGCCACGGGCCCTTCGAGCACTGGTTCTGGTGGCCTCTCTGAATTTCTCCTCAAGGGGTTTTGTAAGCGATGACGTACCACGAATTTCTGGGTCCTTTCCCTCTGATTGCTCACTTACTTTCTAGGCTAAGTCATGAGTCTAACCTGTGAGCAGCCTGACCTCGAAAGTCCCGGGATCCCCAGAGAAAAACTCACGGTTTTCACTGAGTCGGCCAACGCTTCCCATTGCTCGAACGGCATCGACATCTGGCTCCTCCGCCAATGGTCATAGCGGGCCCGGCTCTCTGCATTGGTCAGAATCTCCTTCGCCTTCTGCAGTCTCTGAAAAGTCTCCACTGGAAAACAAGACAAGAGATGGACACTGCGCTCCGGGAGGATTAAACTCCAAAACCATCCACCAGATCTCACTAGCATCTTGACTCGGCCACACACTAGGAGACTCTGGGCCTAGTCGGGCGTTAGTGTCCCCATTTGTAAACTATGTCACAGAAGGACAAGTGAGGGCTCGGGCAGTGAAGGTCCTTGCTACCAAGCCTGACGACCTGAGTTCAGTCCCCTGAGCACATATCGTGGAAGGAGATGCGTGACTTATGCAAGCTGTCCTCTGAGTTCCACACATGCCATATAACTAGATTTCCACACATAAGAGAATAAATTTGGGGGATGAGCTAGAATAAGGGATGATCACACACACAAGAAAGAAAATGCCGTCATGAAACTCATTACTGTGGTGATAATTTATTTGTGCTGAAATGTGATATTTTATTTGTATGTTAATAAATAAAGTTTGCCTGGAGATCAGAGGTCATAGCGAGCCATAAACAGAAGTCAGGCGGTGGTGACACACGCTTTTAATCCCAGTACCAACCATTGAGACCTAGAGGTCTGTATAGACAGGCAGTGACGAGGAAGTCATATGGCTGGGCTTAGAGTCAATGAGAAGGCAGAACAGGAAGGCAATAAAGGCACAGGTTAGACAGGAAGAGGTTCTCTTTGGGAAGCTACAGCGAAGTGGTAAGCTAAGGTTAGTCGTGGCTATTCGCTATTTCTCTGATCTCTTCAGCTATTACCCCTGTATTTGGCTCTGTGTTTCTTATTTAATAAGACTGTTTAGAAATTTGTCTACACACTACTTTATTTGCTAAGTTTTAAAAAAAATGTAATGCTGGGCATGGTGGCACCCACCTCTAATCCCAGTATTAAGGAGACAGACACAGGAAGATCTCTGAGTTCAAGGTCAGTCTGGTCTGTATATAAGAGTTCCAGGCCAGCCAGGACTACATAAAGAAGCCCTGTTTAAAAAAAAAAAAAGTAGAGAAAGAATGAATGAATTTGATGCCTACTAAATCATATATTTAGAAAAAAACTGACCTAAATGTAAGAGTCTTGTGTATTAGAAACATTTTTTTTCCAAGATTTATTTTATTGTTTATGCAACCACCCCTGGTGAGAAATATTTTTAAATGTTAAGAGAATCCACCAGGATCAGATGACCAAATAACAGGTTTGGTTGTTTGGTTGTTTGTTTGTTTATGCAGAATCTCACCATGCAGCCCTGGCTGGCCTGGAACTCACTATGTAAACCAGGCTAGTCTTGAATTTACAGAGATTCACCTGCCTCTGCCTCCCAAGTGCTAGGATTAAATGTGTGCGCCATCACCACCCAGCTCCTTTTTTTCTTTTTAATGAGTTAATTATCTCGGGTATCAATAGTAAAGCTGACTGATACATGAGATTGTCTAGATCAGGTTGGCTTGTGTGCACGTCTATGGGGAATTACCTTCATTGATGTGTAGGGCACAGGCTGAAAGTGGGCAACACTGCCCTCTGCTTTGGGGTCTGGACTGTATAAAGCAGGGAAAGCTCGCTGAGTACTAAGCATGCATGCATCCATTTCACTCTGTTTTTTGGTTGTTTTTTTTTTCCCCCTTTGTTTTTTTAAAGATTTACTTATTATGCATACAGTGTTCTGCCTGCATGTATACCTGCAGGCCAGAAGAGGGCACCAGATCTCATTACAGATGGTTGTGAGCCACCATGTGGTTGCTGGGAATTGAACTCAGGACCTCTGGAAGAGCAGCCAGTGCTCTTAACCTCTGAGCCATGGCTGCTCTTCCAGAGGTGTCCTCTTCTGGCGTGCAGGCAGAACAGTGTATACATAATAAATAAATCTAAAAAAAAAAAAAAGATCTAAGGTCTTGAATCACTCTGTTCTTGATGTGACTAATGGCTTCAAGTTCCTGCCTTGACTTTCCCCAAACAACAAACTATAACCTGGAATTGTAAGCTAAAATAACCCCCTTTCTCCTCTAACTTGCTTTTTGCCAGGGTATTTTATCACAGCATCAAAAATGAAGCTCTTACATGATACTGTAAGAGATGGAGACAGAGAAAAATGGAAAAACGGGGTGCACATCAGGAAAGGGCGTATCTCTAAATGTCCAACAAAAACAGGTGAACAATGGCTTTGCACATAGTAAGAGGGAATCCGTTTCCGTTCCTGCTGTTCTGATAAAATACCCTGACAAACACAACTCAAGAAAGGGCTTATTTTGGCTCACATTTCAGGGGTAGAGTCCATCAGGGCAAAAGAGTCCTGGGACAAGAACTTGAGGCAGCTGGTGGTCACAGGACTCAGTCAGGAATCAACCAGGGATGAACACCCCTGCTCAGCCTCCTCTTTTTTCATGAAATCCAGGACCCCAGCCCGGGAACAGTGCCACCCTCCTTCAGCCTCAATCTTCTAGCCTCAGTTAACCTAATCAAGATAACCCCTCACAGCCAGGCTGTGGTGGTGCACACCTTTAATCCCAGCACTTGGGAGGCAGAGGCAGGTGGATCTTTGTGAGTTCGAGGCCAGCCTGGTCTACAGAGTGAGATCCAGAAAAGGCGCAAAGCTACACAGAGAAACCCTGTCTCGAGAAAAAAAAAAAAAAAACAAAAAACTCATTGAATAAAAAAATAAATAAATAAGTTCAGCCCCAAAAAGCACTCCTCACACAAGCCTGGGAATCTGAGTTTGACCTCTAGAACCCACACAAAGGTGGAAGCAGAGCACTGACTCCAAAACTGTCCGCTGACCACCCCATTCATGCCATGGCGTACATTACACATAACCACACACGTCATCACCACTATCATCATTTTTAATGTAAAGAAAAACTTGGAACCATAAATAAGAAAATGCAGGTGCTATATACAGTTGAGGTCCTATTGTGTAACAGTTTCCTCTAATACTGAAACATTTCACCCTGCAGGGAAGCTCTTTGAGCAGGAAGAGAAACGACTCAACATGGCTTCAGGAAGTCCCTGAAACTGACCAGATTCACTAATCCCCTCCCTGCCAGAGTAAGCAATAAATTCTGAGGTACTCTCTCTTGGCCACATGCTAGCTAGCTAGCTCTCTCTCCTCTCTCTCTCTTTCTCTGTGTCTCTCCCTCTGTTTCTCTCTCTCTGTCTCTCTCTCTCCCTCCTCTCTCTCTCTGTCTCTCTCTCTTTCCCCCTCCCTCCCTCCCTCCACACCTCTCTCCCTCCCTCTAAGGAGCAAAGCTAAACTGCAAAGACCACTCTCAGTCAAGCCAAGCTGCAAGGAAGACTGTTGAGACCAGCTGGCTGGAAGAAGCAGAAGCCAGCCAAACTGCCTGGAAGAGGTTTAGTCCAACTAAATCACTTGGAAGGGACACTCTCCAACCTGTTGAGCTGGCTGCAGGCTGTGTGGTGTGCTCCAGGTTCCCAGCTTCTGTGAACTGTCATCCATGCTGGGGTTGGCTTTGATGATACAGCTATCTTTTATTCATTTTTGCTCCTATTAAAAAAAAACCCCTCACCCATATTCCTGTAAGTAACCCCAATAAAACTCATGGTTCAGGGCTGGGAGAGATGGCTCAGAGGTTAAGAGCACTGCCTGTTCTTCTGAGGTCCTGAGTTCAATTCCCAGCAACCACATGGTGGCTCACAACCATCTATGAGATTTGATGCCTTCTTCTGGCATGCAGGCATGCTTGCAGAAAGGACACTGTATACATAATAAATAAATCTTTAAAAAAAAAAAAAAAAAAAAAAAACTCAGCCGGGGGGGGGGGGGGTGCCTTTCTTTCCAGCCATCCGGAGGGAGAGCCAGGCAGATCTCTATGAGTTCGAGGCCAGCCTGAGCTACAGAGTGAGTTCCAGGAAAGGCTCAAAGTTACACAGAAAAACCAAAAAATAAAAAATAAAAAATAAAAAAAAAATTTTAAAAAAACCTCATGGTTCACCAAGTTGGACTTGGGTGATATGGGAACTTTGGTGTGTACCTACAGTGGTGTACATTTGGTGGCTCCCTATTTGGGGTGAGGAGACGTGTGTGCAGCATCTCCCAGGAAACGTTCTGCCACACACAGGCCCATATGCTCTTCACCCTCTTAAGAAACAGCCATTAGTAAATTCTTACCAGCTTTGGAGTTTTCCGGATGCTTATCAGGGTGACATTCCAGAGCTCTGACCTTAAATTCTGCCAAGATTTGCTCAACCTAAAACAAAAATCAGTGTTTCAAATATCAAGGATAGATAAAAGAAACTGGTTCTCAACCTTCCTAATGCTGCATCCCTTTAATACAGTTCCTCGCCGGGCGTTGGTGGCGCACGCCTTTAATCCCAGCACTCGGGAGGCAGAGGCAGGCGGATCTCTGTGAGTTCGAGGCCAGCCTGGGCTACCAAGTGAGCTCCAGGAAAGGCGCAAAGCTACACAGAGAAACCCTGTCTCGGAAAAAAAAAAAAAAAATACAGTTCCTCGTGTTGCGGTGACCCCCAACCATAAAAGTATTTCATTGCTACTTCATAACTGTAATTTTGCTACTGTTACGAATCATAATGTAAATATCTGATACATGATCCAAGAGATCGTGACCCACAGATTGAGAACTACTGGCTTCGTCATATAAAACCATGAAGAAGACTTGAGTTCAATGCCTAGCACCCATGTCAAAATCAGGCCTGGAGACCCAACCCTATAATCCCAGTGGAGGGGGTGCAGAAAGGAGAATCTGGGGCTCACTAGCCAGCTAGTCAGCTGAATTTGGTGAGCTGAGACCATCTCAAAAACTAAGACAGAAAGCGATCAAGGAAGATGCCAACATCAACCTCTGTCCTTTATACACACATGTGCACAAATGTACATTATAAGACAATCAAAGCCGGGCGGTGGTGGCGCACACCTTTAATCCCAGCACTCGGGAGGCAGAGCCAGGCCTGTGAGTTCGAGGCCAGCCTGGTCTACAAAGCAAGTTCCAAGAAAGGCCAAAGCTACACAGAGAAACCCTGTCTCGAAAAAAAAAAAAAATAAGACAATCAAATATCTTCAAGTGTCTGATAGGCATGCCTACAATTCCAGCAGAGAGCAGGGGACCAGACGTTCAAGGTCAGACTTACCTGAATAGGGTGTTTGGGCCAAAAGTGTAATAGTAAACTTGGTGTGTGTCTGCAACAAGGTCACACTGTGTAGCCCTGGCTGGCCTGGAATTCATTATGTAGACCAAGCTGGCTTCAGACTCAAAGAGATCCACCTGCCTCTACCTCCTGAGTGCTGGGATTAAAAGCATGTGCCACCATGCCCAGCCAGTAAACATTTTTTAAGATGTGTTTATTTTACCTGTATGGATGCTTTGCCTATGATGTGTGTGCCTGGTGCACACAGAGGGTCAGAAGAAGGTACTAATTCCCAGACATTGGAGTTACGGATGGTGAGCCACAGTGCTCCCAGTGCTGGGAACCAAACTCTCACCCTCTACAAGAGCAGCCAGCGCTCTTAACCACTGAGCCAACTCTCCTGGACCCCTTGTAAAGATTGTTAAATTAACAGTTTATAAATACCCCCAAATCCTCCTTGAATAAGAGTTCTGTCAGGACAGAATAGAAAGCAAGGTCTTTTTATCCTTTTCACCCCTTCAAAATACATTTTCCCCTCCATGTATATCTATGTTCTAGGAATTTTAAATAATGCAAATGAATAAAATTATACTATCTGGCAAAGAGGATCGGGGTTTTATTGTTGCTTCTGTTCTGTTTTTAATTTATATCACCTATGAAAGCATCCTGGCGGGGGGGTGGGGGGTATTGGAGAGATGGCTCAGTGGTTAAGAGCACTGGCTGCTCTTCTAAAGGACCCGAGTTCAATTCCCAGCACCCACATAACCAGCTCACAACTGTAACTACAGTTCCAGGGGACCTGACACACTCACATAGGCAAAACCCCAATGCACTATTGCTGCCTGGGAGACCAGTCTCCAGACAGCTCAGAGCTCAAAAAGAAATCCACAGCATTGGCATGTAGTAGACTTTTCTATCTGAGAGGGTTAGGCACTCACACACTCTCTTAATGGTTTCCTTCAGACATTTTCTTTATTCTTCTTTTGCATTCTCTAGTCTTTATTTTCCTGGTGATTTCCTTCTCTCATTCTTGAAGTTTCCCTTCTAGTTCCTCCTAACTCACTCATTCTTGATGCTTTCCTTCTAACCCATTTTAACTCTATCTTTATCTCTGTTCTTTCCCTTACAGCTTATATATCCCAGTGAAATCTTTCAGGCAATATAGGAATTACATTGTGGTTACATTCCATTTTTCAAATGAACGATTACAATGAATACAAAACAAACAGTAAAAAAAAAAGCATGTTGTTCACATCCCTTACATGATTAAACATTTTACGTATTACATGGGAAAAATAAATTACCCCAAGAACCCACATTACATTCATACCCAAGCAACTTGTTATAGATTAACCGTGTGGGCAAGCAAGGTATTCTTCTCAGTCAGGTCTTTTACTGGCAGGCTGTGTTTTGCAGTTACAAAGAAAGGGTCGATTACTTTATTACTTATCTTGAAAGGTAGTATTATAAGGAATCTTAAAGCAATCACAAACCTAAACTTTTAGGTATGAAAAAAAAAGAATCAGTCAGCTCTACTTTAAATTTTTGGGGTACATACCCACTCATCAATAGTTTCTTATATCAGGAAGCTGAGGGCAGAAATGGGTACAAGGAATTAATCATCACCTTTGGTCATCAACCAATCCTATCAAGAAAAGTGCACAAGCTAGTAATAATTGGGCTGCTTTGTTCTTGTCCCTGACCTTAAAGAGTTCCTCACTCAACTATGGGCCTTTCTAAAACTTTAGATTATCTTCTTGGGTTTTTCACCTCAAAGCTATTTGACAAAAACATCTTAGTCTAACTTTAAGTTATTTTCAAAGCTTTGTTTCAGCTGTGATGCACTCTGAAACCTGTGAACACATCTCCCAACATTAAGGTTAAAAGAATTTAAGCTAGCTGAGCTAACTGGGACTCAATTGTTTTTCTTAATCATTAACTTGAGCCACAGTCTATACGGCTCCTCAATAGAAACTCATGTGTTGTAGCTGTGTGACACATCCTTGTTTATATTTTTAATCACCAAAACTTTATTTAAATTAACATTATTATTTTCATTTAGACAGTACAGCTTAGGAAGAAATCATCTTCATAATAATCCACAGGCAAAAATGCCCAGTAGAACAGGATGTTTCCATTAGCTAAATGTTGGGGAATATTATTTTAAGGTGTGTTACTTTTGTTTATGTTGCATTTGTTTAACTCTGTGAAGCTGTGTTACTGTGCCTGTCTAAAACACCTGATGGTCTAATAAAGAACTGAATGGCCAATAGCGAGACAGGAGAAAAGATAGGTGAGGCTGGCAGAAAGAATTATTAGGAGAAATCTGGGAGGAAGACATCAGGGGCCAGCCACCCAGCTACCCACCAGCAAGGGAGTAGGAGTGAAAGTAAGATTACAGAAGTTAGAAAAGGAAAAGCCCAGAGGCGAAAGACAGACAGGTTAATTTAAAGTTAAGAAAAGCTGGCAAGCAACAAGCCAAGCTAAGGCCGAGCATTTCTAATTAAAAATAAGCCTCCGCGTGTGATTAATTTGGGAGCTGGGTGGTGGGCCCCCCAAAAGAAAACACCGACAACAACAGCTAAACACACTACATTACAGGCAGTGGGAAAGGATCTCCCCACACCCATTCACACCATGCCAGATACCAGAGGAAGATGGCTGGGGCAAACATGCAAAGGCACAGCAGAGGCAAAAGACATTCTGGGGTCTGGGGTCCCAGGGCCTTGCCTAATCCGAGATTCACCCATCAGGGATTTTCCTCCTGATGGGCTGACACTTTGAACTTTAATTACAACCTGATGCTCCTCTGACATGGTCACCAGGAATGCACATAAAATAAAAATAAAAATTTAAAAAAAAAAGCATCCTGGGGGCCAGGTAAGTGGTACATGCCTTTAATCCTAGCACTTGGGAGGTAGAGGCAGGCAGATCTCTGAATTCGAGACCAGCCTGGGCTACATAGTGAATTCCAAGACAGCCAGGGCTACGTGGAGAGACCTTGTTTCAAAACAAAAAAATAAATAAATAAAAAGGAAGGAAGATAAAAATAACAGCATCTGAGGCCAATGAAATGGTTCAGTGTATAAAGGCACTTGCCACCAAGCCCGACGACCTGAGTTCAAGACCCACATGATGGAAAGAACCAACTCCTACAACTTGTCCTCTGACCTCTGCATAATGTGGCATGCATGTGTGCATACATACATACATACATATACACAAACACACATGTAAAAATGCTTTTTAAACATTATGGTACCAGTCTATGGAGGCAAATTGTAACTTCCCAACAGTACCAACATGTCATTGCTACTTCCTTCTTTATAGTTTTTCAGTTTTGCCAATTTAAGAAAATAGCTCGTATCCAGCTTTTATTATTTCAGAGTTAAACACAAACCTTCTGTGGGGCTGACCCTGAGTAAACCAGTAAAGGAGGCTGGTTTGTCTCCAGCATGTTCCGTCTCTCTCCTGCTGTCCCCACCCCACATGCCCAGTGCCGACGACTGCAGTCCGTGGACAGACAGAGCCCTTTACGGCAGGTCCACTAAGCCCCGCCTTCACGATCTAGTGATCTGTCTGCACAGTTGCCAGTCGTGCTGGCAGTAAACAGAAACAATGTTTCACTTTATTCACAGTCAAATAAACCAAAACATCGAGAGGGTGAAGGAATGTGACCAGTGTTCCTGGCGGTTCAAAGGCATGAACGCTGAAGCTCTCCTGAATCTTAAGTAGGTGCACATTTCTAAAAGTACATATATATAATGTATATATGCAAGGAATATATAATGTAATGTATATGTATGTGTGTGTTTGTGTGTGTATATATATGTGTGTATGTGTGTGTGGATACATATATATATATATATATATATATATATATATATATAT
>CABHPP010144210.1:29924-41677 GCA_902168425.1 Peromyscus attwateri | reverse complement strand
CCCATTCAGGACCTGGATGTAACCTGGATGAGCAGAGCTTAGTGTCCAGGACCCAAAAGACTTTGAGTGGGTTCTTCTGGAGGTGTTGGTGTCAGAGAGGGCAAGGCCCTTGGGGCAGGAGTGTCTCCAAAGGCCCTGCTTCTGCAGAGGTCTGTGGCTGCTCCTAAGGCTCTGTACCCCCTCAGTCCAGCTGGCTCCCTCCCCTTCCACCTTTCCCCTTGTCCTGCTACACCTAGGGTCCAGTTGGTGCTCCTGCCAGCCCCGAGTGGCTACATCCCACCTGCACCCCCACAGAAGCCCCTCCCCTGCTTCCTGCCCCTACCTCAGCCAGCCTAGGTAACTCTGGGGCATGTACCCGGGAACTCACTGGCTCAGTAAAGAGCTAGGTCCTATACCCACTGCTCCTGTTGCCGCCGCCTCCTCCTCCTCCTCCTCCTCCTCCTCCTCCTCCTCCTCCTCCTCCTCCTCCTCCTCGGCATGGCCAGTCTAGAGACCTGTGGAAAGTTCAGAACCTGGCCCCATCAGAGGGCACTCGGGGGCCCTCACTCAAGGTTAGCATCCTTGGTTGGGGTGTAGGATAGAGAGGCCCAGTAGTAGAGGGAAGAAGATGGAATGACATCTTGGAAAGGAAAGAGCTCTGAAGGTCCCCCCCACCCCCACCCCCCGGCTCCTCTCTTACCTCAGAAAGGCAAGGCTCTGTGCCACAGGAGGGTAGCCTGTTGACGGTACACCTGGGGTTGTTGGGTGTAGCCCTCCTGGGTCAGTGCCTGGCAAGACCCGGTGGTCTGTTGTTGTGTAGGGTGGTCCACCAACCCATCCCACTCTTCTGAGAGGCTCTGTCTTAATAAACCCCTCAGCCCTGGGCACGTAGACAAAGTATTTCCTCTGATTCACCCACTCAAGGGGCAGTCCTGAGCTCTCACTGGTGTTTAAGGGTTGGCAGAGCTGAAGACGTTCATTCTGGGGAATGCCCCAGGCCACACCTTATTCTGACCCCTTCCTGCAATGCAGGAGTCCCCCTTTTTCAGGCTTTCTGTCACCTCCGGCTGCTACCTGCTCTGCCTCCCTGGTGACGTCTCTGGGAGCTGCAGGGACTCCAGATTAGAGGCTGGCCACTTCCCATAGTTAATGCTAAACTTTTTTAGGAGAGCCTCCCTCTCCCTGTCCCTTTGCCTACAAGGAATTGCATCTCGCAGCCACTGGATGAGTGGATGTCCAGGCATCCATGCCTCGGCCTGAGCTCTCGTAGTCCCTGATCCAAGGTAGATAACACTTTTGTACTGAACTGGATTAACCCTTAGGAGCTGGGCTTGGAGATCCTAGCCTCTGACAGCCACTCCCAGCCACACTGCTGTGTCCCAGAGTTGTGGAAAGAGGGCGTTACCCCAAAAGTGATCCCACCTAGTCCTCAGCACTTCGGCTGGGCCTCCTTCCCATACCAGCAAAGTAGGACAACTCCCTGCACCTGGCTGAGTGGACACAGCTTTGTGTCCATGGTCTACTAATGCAACTACCCCCCAAACGGAACCCTTCTCCTCCGAGGGGGCTGCTGACCCTCTGTCCCTAGATAGAAGCTGTATTTACAAGCAAAGAGAATATCCTAGTGACAGTGGAGTGCCCTGTGGGAAAGCAGGGTCGCCTGGGCACCTGGAGTCAGGGGGAGGGCCAACTCATTCAAAGATTAGCCAGATGGGTGACATCTGTGAGGCCAGGGTGCTCAGGACAGGGAAAAGTGAGAGACGTCTCTCCCTCACCCAATTCCCTTATTCAGAGCAAAACCACAGGCTACCATTTCATACTGAGATACGGGTTACTTCAAACCAATCTTGGAGGAGGTACTGACTGGGATCGATTTCATTCCTTTGTCTCCCTACCCTTTCTGAAGGTTCTGGATGGTTTTGTCCTGCCTCCCGGTTTTTGCAGACACTGATGACTTTCCGGGGCCATAACTAAGGATTAAGAAAGAGGCTCTCGTTTGGGGGTCAGCAGGGTCAGAGCCTATGCTGTCTGCCTGGTCCTTCTTCCAGACTCCACCACCCATGGGAGACAGATGGCCGGTGAGGATGACAGACTTGTGATGAGGAGACCGGAGGGCCCAGAGTCCAAGCCCGTGGAACAGCACCAAAGAGAAGCACTATGTGGAGAGATTGCTTTATTTTCTGATAATGATATCGTGGCTGGAATGGCTTAAGATGTATATATTTTTTAACCGGCAGTCCTTCCTGCCGCCTCACCTTCCTGTATGTAATTCTTGTACGTGTTCCCCCACAACCCCCCGTGTAAAATCTCATGCCCTGGGGTTCTCCCATCCAGTCCCATGTATCTGGAATCTAATAAATAGGGAAAGGTGTGTGGAGTTTTTCATGCATTGTCTGTTGGAGTACACTGCCCTCTGGACAGCATCACCCTTAGGACTCACGTTGATAACTGGAGAGGCCTGTGAAGAAGTACAAAGTACCTGTGCCTGGGAGGCCTGGGGGACAGGTATCGTGGCTATTGGAAATGTGAGTAGTGCATAGCCTAGCATGCAAGAGGCCAATTCAATCCCTGGCATTGCAAGACATACAGTGTAGTCAGCAACAGTTGGAAGTACAGCTTGAGACATCTATGCTGGTCAGAGAAGCCCCACGACTGCTCTTTGCGAGGCACTCCTTTCCACGGGTGCCAGAGAGGTGGGGTATCCGCCCCATGTGGAGTACAGCAGTTGCCTAGGCTGCTTCAAGTCACAACCTGGACTGCATGTTTCTAGGTCCCCGCTGCCTTGTTCAAAGAACTAAAGTGCCCCCAAGCTGCAAAGTCAGAAGGAACTTTACCCAGGAGCAAAGTGATAGTACAGAGCAGACATGCTGCTTTGCAGCAGGCTCATTGAGTACTCAGGCCCCTGGTGACTGCTCAGGACCTCCTTTTATGGGCAGGAGGAGACGGTTGCTAAGGGGCACGAGGTGAGTGGGTCTCTGTTTCCATTGACAGACTGGGATTATGTAAGACTTCACTCACTGCTCATATGCCCGTGATGCATCTGGTTTTAATCATGTGCATGTTCACCTATACATAGGCATAACATGGTAAATAGGGTATATGCACTCAAAACCGGTTCAGCCTATATTGGTGCTTGGTTTCCAGTTTCCAGATAGGTCCTGGGACGTGTTTGAATAGTCACTGACCACAAAAGAGGAGTCACCAAGGGGTTGCTAGAGAAGGAACAGCTTACTTCTTTGTTTGAAATGGGATGTATCTGCAGCTTGTTGGGAGAGGGGAGTATGGATAGCTTGACCCAAGCAGAGCCCCAGGCTCGCCTGCCAACACCAGGAAAACCTGGAAGGATTATAACAGGATGCCTTTTGTTACAAGTAAAAGACATCCCATCTTAATTGGCTTATGGGGAATTATCTTACAGAGGGAGGGAGGGTGTGTGTGTGTGTGTGTGTGTGTGTGTGTGTGTGTGTGTGTGTGGGCACACTCACCGAAGTAGGAGGGACAGGACATTAGATCAGGTTTGATCCAGAGTTGTAAATTCAATGTAATTCCGGTTCGACTTTTTTTTTTTTTTAAGGAGGTTTATTAGATTGGCTCACATGAGACAGGGGCTGTCATACAGAGGACACTGTCGCTTTGCAGTCCCCAAGGCTGGGTGCCTCATCAGTCCCAAGCTGGCCTGGCCTGGAGGACCCCGGGGAGTGGCTCAGCTTTTCTGAATCAATCCTGTCCTGTCTTCTTCTTCTTTAACCTCTTTCACGGTAGCAAGAGGCCGTGGGTTTTTGATTTCATACCCTGGGAGGGAGTGGGGAGAATCTCATTGCAAATGTGAGAAGTGTCTGGGCCTCATCCTGAATCCCGGTGTTTGGAGCCTCTTCTTTGAGGAATCACTAGCCATCCAGGGGTGAGGGAATCCCACTCAATGGCTTGCCACTAAGCAACTGCAGAGGAACAGACCCCGTATCTGTGGACAGCTCAGAGTCTGGCCAGCCTTCAGTGAACTATGAAAGCCACCGACAGGGTCCCCATCACAGTCTATCCTTAATTCCCGCACACAGGAACGCACACGATGGATATCCATGCTGCTTCCTTGGGGATGGGGCAGGGGGTGGGGTGGAGGAGGAAGAAGAATCGACCCTAACTCACACACGAGCTGGAAGAGCTGGGCTGGCATCTGTTGAGGTGGGGAAGACTTTAGGGGAGGTTCAGGGCCAGGTAGGAGAATCCATGAGAAGTGGAAGATGTTATTGCTTGTCTAGGGAGACACCATCAGGGCAAAGAGTGGTGTGCCAGCTAACTGTGAAATGGCACGAGCTTCCTCAATAACAGATTCGGCATGAAAGCCTTTGCCGGCTGTGGGTTCCCTTTCACCCCCGACTCGCAACCTCCACTGTGCAGAGACAGACCCATTCTGCCAACCCCACCTGCTGCAAGGTTAGTTACCAGTTAACAGTCTGAAAACTCTTACATGGAGAATTCCAACAATAAGCAGCTTGCAAGCTTTAAATAACTGTGTGGGCGTGTGTGTGTGTGTGTGTGTGTGTGTGTGTGTGTGTGTGTGTTGAAGACAGGGTTTCTCAGGCTAGCCTGGAACTCAAGAGGTCCACCTGCCTCTGTCTCCTGAGTGCTGGGACTAAAGGCATGCACCCGATTTTAAACAACTTTTATTGCATCATATTTGTTATGATTGTTATATTCATTAGTACTACTTGTACCTTTACCATAGGGGTATATGTGTGTGTGTGTGCATGTGTGTGTGCGTGTGCGCGTGTGCGTGTGTGTGTGTGTGTGTGTGTGTGTGTGTGTGTGTGTAGAAAAACAGTATTGAAGAACATGTCTGCATTGGCTACAAGAGGACCTCTATAAAGGTAATTCCTCTTCTGAACCCTGCTTTGTGGAGAAGTAATGACTCAGTGGCCACCTTGTATATCATTATTGGCCAGCAAGAGAAATAAGCCCAAAGGCATCTTCTAGTAAAGATCTTTCCTGGGAAAATCAGAGCTGTGACTCAGAAACAGTGTGAGTGCCTGGAAGCTCTCTAGACTCTGTTTTTTATCATTGACTTTCATTTCCTTTAATTTCTTTTTTATTTTTTTTTATTTTATTTTATTTTATTTTATTTTATTGAGACAGGGTCTCTCTACAGAGCCCCGGCTGTCCTGGAACTCACTATATAAGCCAGGCTGGCCATGAACTCATAGAGATCCACCTGCCTCTGCCTCCCCAGTGCTGGGATTAAAGGTGTGTGCTACCATAGCCAGCTTCATTTTTTTAAATTGTGTTATTATTTTGTGCGTGGGTGTGAGTGTGAGATGTGGGGGTGGATGTGCGTGCTATGGCGTGCACATGGAGGTCAGAAGGCAACCTTATGGAATTACCTCTCCCCTTCCACCATCATATAGGCTGTGGGGATTGAACTCAGGTCATGGCGTTCATCATCGGGCGGCAAGCGCCTTTGCCCGCTGAACCACCTCGATGATTGATGGCAGAGGGTGAATGGGAAAGAGAGAAGACCACATATTGTAGGGATCCTGGCTTTGTCAGCCTTGAGGCTGTCCAGCAGTGTGGGAAGAACAGCGGCAAACCTTGGCGAGTTCCGGAGCATGGAGTGATGGGTCAGAGCTACCACTGGTTACAGGAACGAAGCTAGACCTTTGGTTCGAGGATGGCAGGATCCCGGGAGCCAGTATACCTTCTCCCCTTACTCCTGGGTAATGGAGCTTCACACTGGGCACAGCCACCCATGACCAATGTTGACAGGATTCTCACTGGATCCCACATGTGTTTGATGCAGCGACCACAGCCTTTACTTTATAGGGAACAAGATTTCAGCAACCTTAAGGTTACAGAGAACAGTTTCACACTCAGAATTGTACAAGTCCGAACAAAGCCTCTCCCTTGAACCCCCATATCCTAAATCTGGCTAGTCACTGAAGGATTGAGTGTATAGTAGCCACTCAACAAATCCCTCCATCTTCACATCTTCCTTGGTTATGATGGGGCCACAGAAGCCATCTCTAGCCACAGGTATCAGCTCACACCCTGCCAGGGCTAGCTCATAGGCATATCCATAAGGACAAGTGTGTCTGGGAAGGGTTCTAAACATTTCTTGGAGGATCCCTAGGTGCCACACAGCCTGTGTGTACCAGTGGGACCACTGGAGGAGGCATTGCTATATTGGTTTGATGGTTAAGTGACTACCCTAAGCCATGCCCCATGGGAGTAACTAAGTTCAAACCCTGTTGTGGCCTTCAGCCCACATTCATGGGACAAAGATATCAAGACTTTCAACCTTATTTTTTTTATTTTTTATTATTTTATTTTATTTTATTTTATTTTTTGCTGTTCATCTTTAAAGAAAACATTGAGTCTAACCTCGCGGTTGGTATTGTGACTTTTTTTTTTTAAACCATCATCCTAAAGGTCCTTGGGGGGAAAGTTTAGATTCATTCAAAGCAAAAGTGATCTCAACTATGCAACATCCAAGCTTAATGGTCAGACAGGAGTACATGTCTCCAGACATCCCAGACAGATCAAGAGGGCAGCCCTGGGCTTGCGGCATGGGGGTGGAGATGGCAGAGATTTTGCAATCCTTGAGCCGGGTCTCTTGGGAGCTGGCACTAGCTAAGACTCCCCTGCTTTTCTAGTCACTGGGCTCCTGTGAGGTGGGGACTGGGGAGGGGATCTTAGCGTCAGATACAGAGGAAAGCTGGATTACCCTGGCCTGGCCCTGGTCAGGGGCCTGTGTCTTTCTTCATGCTGTGCTCTATGCGACCAAACTGGGGTCCCTGCAATGGGGGAGGGGTAGGAGGCTAACAGATGAGAGGGACCCCGGTGGGGAAAGTGTTGGCTGGAAGGGAGGGACTTTGACTCTGAGGAAACATTCCTGGAAGGAGACCAAGCTCCTCCAGCTTCCCCTGGAAATTGCTTTGTTTAATATGCAAAGTACAGCTATGTTCGGAAGACATCTCAGCATCCATCACCCTATGCAAATTCCTACCCTAGGGAAGAGAAGCCCCTGTAAGTCACTCGATTCCCCTAATCAGGTGTGTGTGGGTGACAGCAGTGTGCCCAAGGAACAGCATAGGGCAGGGCAGGCAACAGCTTACCACAGCCAGAGACTAGATAAGGAGAAAAAAGAGAGAGAGAGATTGTCCTGGGTGGATGGGTCTGCAGGTCTGCATTCATGCCCAATGGTCACTTGCCCCCTGGCCCTCTAGGTGTTGGATACAGGATGGAACTGATATTGTAGGAAACTAAAAGGTGAGGGTCTAAATGAGCTGCGGCTGACTGGGACAATGATTCAGAAGCCTTCCCTGGGAGTATAGGGCATGTCCTTTCCCTGACCCAGGCAAAATGGTGAATTCAAGGACCTGGCTGTGGGAAATGGGCACTTCCACTCAAGCCTACTACCATCTGATAGCTCAGGCTACAACCTGCAGAGACAAGTGTACATCAGCTTGGGAGTCTCTCCAGATGAAGTACACAAGGCTAGTTAACTTTGTTTTAAAGATACTTTATTTCTAATTAATGTGTTTGTGGGGAGTGGGGCACACCCATGTGAGTGCAGTGACCTTGGAGGCCAGAAGAAGATGCTGGCTTCCCCCCAGCTGTAGCTACTGGCTGCTCACAGCCCAGTGTGGGTGCTGGGAACCAAACTGAGGTCCTTAACTGCTGAACCATCTTTCCAGCCCTGTTTTTGTTTATTGAGACAGGGTCTTGCTGTAGCCAGACTGCCTGCAACTCACTGTTTTTAATTAATTAGATGTGTTTGCGTGTGTGCTCACACGCATGCCGTTGTATACATGTGAGGTCAGAGAGCAACTTATGGGAGTCTGTTCCTTCTCTCCACCATATGGAACCCAGGGGGTTAAATGTAGGTCACCAGGCTTAGCAGCAGGCACCTTTACCCCCTGAGCCATCTTGCCAGTCCACAACAAATTAGCCTTGAACTTGCCATTCTCCTGTTTCAGCATCCCGAGAACTAGGATTGCAGGCATGAGCCACCACACCTGATGAGGCTAGTTAACTTTGCATTTCCAGTAAGCCATGAGTATATTTTTCCTAAAGTGTATTCTTATGCTGAGTGGGCTTATGTTTGGTTTATCTGAAGGTCAAGTTTCACTAACCTGTAATGATAGTTGCTGATTCTGGAATGCACTCATTTGGTTTTGTATATGTCTAACTGTTCAATCCTGGAAGGGTCTCATTTCCCTCTCTTCCTTCCATTTCCATGCATCTGTTCTTGACACAGAATGCAGCCAGCCAGCCCTCTCCTGAATGGCCCATCTCAGCTGTCTCTTTTGTAGGATTAACGTGTAGAACATGCATAGAACAAAAACAGCAAAACTCACCAAGAAATCAAACAAGCTAATCAACACATGGCCTAATGAAATGAACAAATAATTCTCAAAAGATGACATACAGGAGGGCTGGGGACATGACTCAGTGGTTAAGAGCACTGGCTGCTCTTTGAGAGGACCTGTGTTCAGTTTCCAGTACGCACATGGCGGTTTACAACGATTTGTTACTCCAGTCCCAGGGAATCCAATGCCTTCTTCTGGCCTCCACTGTCACAGTACACACTATACACACGGTGCACAGACATACATTCAGGCAAACCCACTCATACACATAAAATAACAACAAATACAAGTCTCAAAAACTGAAAATTGAAACTGTACTGAGATCCCATCTTGCCCTTTTTAGAACAGCAGCTCTGCAGAAAATGAGTAACAACAAGTGCTGGAGAGAACGTGGGCAAAAGTGAAGCCGTGTGCCGGTGAAAATGGAAAGCAGTCCAGCCACTATGGAAATCAATATGGAGATCTCTCAAAAAACTAACAGTAACTAACAGTAGAGCTTCTATAAGGCCCAGCCACTCCACTCCTGGGTATCCATCCACAGGACTCCAAGATGACCGACCAATCACAGAGATAACTGCACATCAGTGCTTGGGGTAAGCATTACCCACAACAGCAAACTATGGAGCCAACCTAAAGTGTCCAGGACGGCTGAGGAAAACATGGTCCACATATAGTGGGAACTTTTTCATCTGTAAAGAAGAATGAAATCATGTCATTTGAAAAAAAAAAATGGATGCTCCTGGAGATAATCACATTAAGTGAATTAAGCCAATCTCAGAAAGACAAATACCACATGCTTTCTCTCATCTGTGGGTCCTAGACTTTATACAGGGACATAGAGTCAAGCGTGTATGTATGTATGTATATGACAAGGAGGTAGAAGGAAATAGTCTCAAAGGAACAAAGGGGGCTGATGGGAGGGGTGAGAAGAGGGAGGGTGGGGGTGGGGTCTGGTGGTTATTATTCTCAACACAATATATACTTGCATGAAAACTTAAAAAATAAATTAATTTTAAAAACTAGTCCCCCTGAGCTAGTCATTCAGGAATTGTGTCTTCTCTTATTATCTTTGTTGTATTTGCATCCTCTCTTGTACCTTCAGCCTCATCTACTCTGCAGACCTCCTCCCCTCTCCCCTCTGACCTGCTCAAACACACAGCTTCTCTTTCCCGTGACTTCGTCTCTTCCTTTGCCTTTGCAGCCATTTTCTCCCTGAGGTATCTGATGTTTTAGTTGTCTCTTCCTACTTGCTCACTGTCCACGCCTTCTGTCTTCCCTGCCCTCCACTCCCTTGTCCAACTTCTTTCAGTGGTCATCAGTGCTGTCCTTCACCTATGGACTGCTTCTCTCTAGCTCTCTGGACACCTCTGTCTTGTGCAAAGGTCCTGTGGTGAGACTTCTACCTGATCTGCCCAGGGCTTCATAATTGTTTCCTTCTGGGAACCAAGTTCTTTGAAGGCAGGGACTTGTTTTAAGTGTTGTTTCACCATTCAGTATGGCAAGCACAATACTTCACCCAGTGAAACTGCATGACTGGTGTGTAGTTGAATTCAACTGGGGTGTCTCCAAGTGGGAGTTTCCTCTGGGGGTAAATACAAGAAGGTTCCCCCTGGGGTGAAGGAGTAGGCGGAATGGGGAGATTGGATGGAAAGTGGGGGTAGGGAACTAGAAGAAGAGGGAACTGGCAGAGGGTACCAATTCTTACAAGAGGATGATGAATGATAACAGTGTTGGGAACAAAGCCAAGCATCCCTCATGCCGTCGGAGCAGTGACGCCAGAACCACACTACCAGCCTGGGAACCGGGATGTGCCTTGAGTTTGGAAGAGAGTCTCTTTGCTCCCTTCTTGGAGTACTGGCACAGTTCATCTTCGTTGGGGTGTCTCTTGACAGTGGGTAGAAGGCTACCCCCCGGGGTTGGTGAAGGAGGCGAGTTAACCTCAGCCAGCTGTCTTCAGTGCCCTCTCCCGGGGACAGCAGTGATCTCGTGTGACTCTACTGGTCACTTCTGTGCCTGGGGTCAGCCAGATGGGACTGGGGTTCATTGGTGTTGAGGTTGTGTCCTGCCCTCCGGAGAAGACTGACTGACCTGTTAAAGCCTGGATGCTTCGAGAAGCAGCACGTTGGAGTTCACCTGCTGAGAGGACAAGAATCCCCCTGGGGACCACGCATCAGGAAGCAAAGAGACTTTCTCTTCAGAACTCAAGGTTCTGCCTGGTGCCCAGGCTGTCGATGCTTTGAGTCAGAAGCCGCCGAAATATAAGGAAGCAGTCCTACCCTGAGAGTCGGGGAACCGGTCTAATCTTGGGCATATCTTTGTCACTTTCCCCAGGACCCAAGGGAGAAGGTGACTCTGGCCATGCTCTCCTATCCCTGACTTGCTGGGCTGAGTCAACAACTCTAAGCCACCTTCCCGCTGTGTCATATGGGTACTCTTTGGCACAGGGCACACGTCTTCCTTTATATCTACTCATTCATTTATTTACTTTGCTATGGTGTCTCATGTAGCCCTGGCTGGTATCAAATTCACTACATATCTGAGACTGGCCTTGAACTCCTTATCATCCTGCCCCCACCTCCCAAATCCTGGGGTCACAAGTATCGTGTCCCCACTTGATTAATAACGCTTGCTCACTTATCTCCCTTCCCACTGGGTGGCAGTGAGGTTACCAATCGTACCGCCCTCCCCATGGGGTTGGGCCAAGGCCTGAGTTTGGCCAGTCAGACCCTGGAACAGAGTCCTATGAGGGCAACTTTTGAGGGGTCTGCTCTGGTTCTAGCTACTCAGGATTCCTCCCTTCCTGGGGACAGGCTGTCACCAGGAGCTGCTCTAGTAAAAGTTCCTTTTCTCAGCATCAATACCTGCGACTCACAGTTAGTGAATCCTGAATCCAAGAAGTAACTGGACCACACCACAGGTTTCAATCTCAACATTTACCATCAAGGATGCTTTTATAGAAGAACAATGAATGGGGCTGGGGTGTGGCTTGGTTGGTAGAATGCTTCTTAGTCTGGAGGGAGCCCTGGATTCAGTTCCCAGCACTGCACAGACTGGATGTGGTGGCTCGCACCTGTAATCCCAGCAGGCAAGGAGTAGAGGCAGGCAGAGGAGGAGCTCAAAGTTAGCTTGGACTACATAGCAACTTTGAGGCCAACTGGACTATATGAGGCCCTGACAAAGAAGGAAGGGGGGAAGGGAGGGTGAGAGGGAGAGAGGGAAGGGAGGGAAGGAGGGAGAGAGAGAGGGAGGGAGGGAAGGAAAGGGGAGGAAGAGAGGGAGGGAAGGAAAGGAAGAAGGAAGGGAAGAGGAGGGAGGAAGGAAGAGAAGGGGAGGGAAGGAAGGGGAGGGGAGGGGAGGGAGTGGAGGGAGGGAGGGAAGGAAAGGGAGAAGGAAGGGAAGGGAAGGGAAGGG